>CM060947.1:232981720-233206720 GCA_030765055.1 Mantis religiosa | reverse complement strand
TTCTTCTTCTTCTTCTTCCTCTTCTTCTTCTTCTTCTTCTTCTTCTTCTTCTTCTTCTTCTTCTTCTTTCTCTAACTCCTTTGTGCTGTTAAGCGTGGAGTACCAGCCTCTTCTACAGCCTCTTGTACCCATTTCCTCCACTTTTCTCGGTCCATTATCATTCTCTTCATTTCTGTCATGGTTTTCCCTGGGCTGATTATAATGGGGCTTAATAGTGACGTATTTAAAGCGAACTGTCGCTTATTTGTAATCTGAACCTTAGCACCAGAAACTGTAGCGATTGATCCATTATATCTGCTAACTATGGAAGTATGAATAATTTACGGTTTAAAATAACTTATCTGTAATAACTAGAGTTCGGATTTTTCTATATTTGCATGTCTTATTCCTTGATAGTTAAACGTATGCATATAAGCAATAAAATTATTTCACATTGTAGGTAGTTTATTACTGAAGTTTTATAGTGCATATTAAGGGGTTAATGCATATTTAACTTACTTGTGCATATTTATCTACATATATATTTTACTATTTCAACAACGATTCGTACAAATATTTCACCCCGATACTTTAAGAAGAGAATGATACCAGAAAATTTCTCTCTCACTGCTCTGTGTAGTATCATGTTTCTAAATCCATAAAAGGTCACCGAAAAATCAGAATGTAGGTGTCAATATTGAGAACTTGCTTTTATAAAAATATGCCGCACAACATCTTAAACTATGTAGCGTTCAACAATCATGCGCTAAATCTTTCAGTGATACGGTTTGTATATCACTATTACAAACGAATCAGTCTGCCGCAACGATAACATCTCTAGCAATTAAAAGGTGTCATTTTCGCTTAACTTTTAAACTTGTACTAATATGCTGCTTATAGTAATAATTCTGAAGTGTGATCAGCAGGAGAGGGAATGTTACAATGCCAAAAGAGAAGAGCAGCAAAGCTTATTTGGTTTGATGGAAATTGTATGATGGACTGATGTAAATCTTACTCTTAACAACAGATGGAAGTACAGTACTGTGCAAGTGTGTTAAAACATTAACTTTTATTTTTGTATTTTCAGAATATTTTAATAATCAATGCGATTTTCGAGTTAGTAATTGTTGGTTTTATCTAACTAAAGTAAACCCATATTATTTTATATCACTATTATAGGTGCCCTACAACAAAACATTATAGATTAGTCAACATCTAACAAATAGCTGGGCATAGACACTTCAAAAGATTTTAAGCGGCAGAAGAAAATCGTTTCTTCCAGGAAACTGCGAAAAAATATTTGTTGATTGCAATAAACAGGACTAATACTAAAATAGACTGCGAGACTAATAAATATTAATTAATTAGTGCCTATGTTTGAGAATTTACTATTGATTACTTCAAGATTAATAAATGTCAGAGAGTTGAAATAACATACTTTATTTTAAACGCATATTATAAAGCTTTTATGGCATATTTAGTAGATTTTTACTGCATAGATGCATGCATAAATTCATATTTTGCAGTGCATATACATATATCCGAGTTCTAGTAATAACAATGAGAAGTGTGAGTGGACGTGAGTCGCTGAAATGTCAGGTATGTGCTAAGCCCAGTGTGGTCTTTAAACGCTATGGACAGCCGATAATCGATCACATTATGCACAACACTTCGATAAAGATATGAGAGGCACGAATTTCAGAAATATTGGATTTTCTATCAACATAAGTCTTCATACTGCATGACTGTCCTCTCAAGTTGCTGTTAATGCGTTGCCAAATCTTGAGCTTCTTATTCGCATCTGAAACACCATTTTAACTCTTTGACTTCCTAATTTCAGATAATTGTTTTCGCTTTTTAATTTTCATAGTTGGCTTTCATGCGCTTTTAATACAGTTCTGCATGGGTTCTAACTAATCGAATACATACTAAGCTAATAAATATTTTTGGCTGAGTTCAAGGAACGCCTAATTGCCCTAGTTAATCTGGTTTGTTACTCAACATGGAACTTGGTAAATAACGACTTATTCACTGACAAAATTATAACACAGGCCTTTTATATTATACATTGATTTTTAACATATCAAAGTTATTTGTTTGTCTGTTTCATTTTCTGTAGGGGGATCTGCCCCTAAAGTTGCCATGGTGCGAGCGCTGCGGACCCCGAGTACTAGTGATACCTCTGACGTTACTAGAGGAACCTCGGGCCGAACATTCGAGCCTCTCTCAAATGGAAGTCGTTCGGATTGGGTTGGACTCGAGGGGGTAGTGGTTCCCGATACCCATGGGATATTGGGTACCTCCGGCCAGGCTCCGGCTAGTTGCCTAAGAAGTCCCGGGCACTATGCCTGCAGAGCATAGTAGAAGGTGTGGTAGATCACCAGGTGGACCCACCAAGGTTAGTCTTCCATGCGGCGTTGACGGGCGTAAATGGCGTATCCACTTCCGCCCTGTATAGTAACGGGGTGGGTTAGACTTAAAAGTATTGTTCTTTAAAACAGACTGTGGAAAACCCTAAAGAGGAGAATACAATCTGGTATATAAAATAGACACCAGGTTACAGAATTAAGAAGCCGAGGATGCTGTTGTTCATGTCTATTTCACTATAATTTCTTCATAAAGTTTGTAATCTTACCAATGAATAATTCCGGCATAAATACAAATCAAGCTTGAATGTAAGAAACTAAGAAGTGCAACCCTAGAATTAACCATATTAGTGCATGTTTTCAAATTTATAGAGAACAACGTTTTAGACAGCATAAATACATACATATATTAGTTTTAGTGTAAAAAAATCCAATGTTGATTCATGTCTTTACCTCCAACAGAGATAAATAAGTAAATAAATAATAAAGCGTTATCCCTCTGTGTTTTTGGACATTCGCACTCCTGCCCGAGGCTTGATAGAAACCAGGTCACAAGTTCCCTCTCCCCCCTTCACTGCTCTCTTCACATTATCTCTTCTCTCACTTACCCTATCTGTTCAAGACGCACTCCGCTTGTCTCTCTCTCTCATGGAAAAAATATTTTTAGAATTCACATTTAGGACTGTGATGGAGTAGCCAAGATTTTGTAGAAATTCGGTAGATGTGTGAGAAAGTGTTAGAATCTTAGACTGAGGTGACAAGATACATTATTCAACACCAAAATGTTGTATCTACTTACTTATTTTTTCCTTTTGGTAGTATATCTACAATGCAGCTGTCTTATCCACGTTGTAGTGCTGTAGTTTTTATTTGAAATACAAATAAATAAGGTTTTAGTTCAGTTTTTTTATATAATATTGTACTGGTCTTTGTCAATTATACACACAAAATTTTTAGTCTTTTGAATTGTAAATATATTATTTTTACAATTGCATTGTAGTGTTTTTTTAATTATAAAAAGGTAAAATCCAAGCAACTACAATCAAATGATACCCCGTCAGCATCCAAGCGTGCCTTCACACTAATTATTTTATTTGAGCCCTGCCCTCCTTTACTACAAGCACATTTGACTGCAGTTGCCAAGATTGGAACTCACGAAGTTTGACTTTGAAAGGATGGTAATCCATTACCTATCGCTTTAACGAATCTATTGCGCTGAGGCGCCGCAGAAGGCAGTATATCTTTAGCAAATCTTGTTTCTGCTATAAAAGCATTTCCGAACGCTAAATATCATAATATGTACTACATGGCAAAGCGAGAAAGCGTATCGGGAAAAATTCGCAACACAGAGATGTTTACCTCAACTTATCGCACATACACGGTGAGTCCAGTGTATGTATAGTTTGTTCAGATATAATCATGTCTTCTGGACAGCAATGTGTCATACATCGGCAGACGCGAGAAAACATATCGTGTAGAAACACGCAGCTTTCAATCGCTTTATTTGTGTTTCGTAACTTACTGTACATCGGCTTACTAATATTTCACTCTTCTAATCGACCAAATAAGACCGATAAGAGACAATCACAGCGCTGGTCACCTGAAGGTCAATAAGCCTCAACGCTCTGTCGAGTTATATATAACACACCGATAAGAAATAGTAATTGTATAATATGATTTAAAATAATTCGAAACTCAGAAACTCATTGGCGTGTAAACAACATTTTATTTTAAAATCTAAAGGCCTCTACTTCTGTCCAAGACGACTTATTTGTGTACATAACGGAGGCAGTATGCACTATGCACTAATATGAACACTTCTCGTACTGATTGATGCACCATAACAGATGGGATATACCAGCGGTGTACACAAAGAGATTCGAGAGCCTCATGCGGCTCTTGAGTTGGTCTCGTGTGCTCTGGACACCATGCTAATAGTAAAATTAATTAATATAATTAATGGAAACTAACAACATTTTGAGACCGGCGGAGAAAGGCAAATCTTTCTCTGAACTTAATGACCCTAGTGGTTGATAGATTTGGCTTTTCTTTTACAGATGTGGTCCAGCATTTACAAACGCTAAACATATATTTACAAGGAACAGAAAAACTTATTTCTGATTTGTCCAGACTGTATACAACTTTCATAGCAAGCTAAAGCTTTAGATTAAAACATTTGCTAACTTCAAATGTTTGAAGAAAATTACTGAAAGCCTTCCGGAGGTTCCGGTGGAAACTGAAGATGACTTTAGTAACCTGTCGGGCCTTGCTCAATAAACCAATGGCAATTTAATGATTTTAGATCATTTAAACCTTCATTTTCATTTCTGGAAAATAATTTTGCTGTTCATGCAGTGGGTGATGGCTTAACTGTTTCATCACCATATAACAATGGATACAGCAGCTGAAGATTTGGAGCAGCAAGAGGACGAAGGAATAAAATGGGCATACGAATTGGTGTTTCTACCATAGAATTTTGGAAGAGTGCTCCAGAAGAATACCCACTAACAAAAGAGTGTGCTAAGAGACTTAAATCTTTGGGACTACTTATGTGTCTGTATTCGACCCTTAAATTCATTGAATCAAAATATCAATTTCAACTAACTGGTGAATATTTAAGTGAACTTAGTGCGATCTGTGCTTACCAACTATCAGCCAGATTTAAAAAATGAACACTCAAAGAGGCACTTCTCAAAAGTAAATCCTCATTTATTCATGTGTACCTGAACAATAATGTTCTGTGTAGTGCAAAAAATAAATATTCCTTCATTTGTTATACAATTAAAAATGTGTCTTCATTTTATAAACATCTCTTACAATGTCACTCACTTCGAAATACGAGGACTGTTCAATAAAGAATGATCACAATTTTTTTTTTTTTGACAACGTACCTTTACTCATCCTCGTAATTTTGATGGTCCTTCTCAAAACAGTCTTCCCTAAGTGCGATGTACTTGTCCCAGCGTTTCTGCCAGTCTTCAAAGACATGCTGGAAACAATGTTTTGAGAGATCCTTCAAAATCGCCTCCGCAGCATTCATCACTGCTTCTAATGATAGATAATACCTCCCACGTAGGCGTTTCTTCAAGTTAGGGAATGAAAAAGAGTCACATGGAGCTAAATCCGGACTATAGGGAGGGTAAGGGATGCATTTCATGTTGATTTTTGCAAGATATTCAGCAACAACATTGGCAATATGCGGCCGCGCATTATCGTGGTACAGCATCCAGCCTGCTTCACGGAAATGTGGCGCCTAATGAAATGTTTAGTTTTTCAGAAAGTGGTCTTAAAGTAATTCGTCGATCCTCTCTCACAATGGCAGCAGCAGTGTTGATGTTTTCTTCCGTAAGAGCCGTAACTCGAGCACCGGGTCCATCTTCCTTTGAAATTGATTGTCTCTCCTCTTTAAACATTTTAAACCACCTTCGAGCTGTGATGTAAGGAAGAACAGACTCTCCATAGGCCTTCTGTAACATTGTGTAGGCCTCAACTGAAGATTTGCTGAGACGAAAGCAGAATTTCAAAGCCGCATATTGTTCCTCGCTTGTTACCTCAATTGTAGATACTGGTAGGCGATACTGAATATGTCTGAACTTTCCTGGTTCTCACAGGCGGGAACCAGGAGTACCAACAATAAAACTACTACAGCGTGTTTGTTTCACATTAAGCTAACAGAATATAAAAAGATTAAATTTTAGTACGAAAAATCATGACCGTACAAAAATTATGATCATTCTTTGTTGAACGGCTCTCGTAGCTTTATAAATTTGCAGCCCACAAAGTTAAGGTTAGTGGCCATCCCTGGAATACACCAACTATGGCCAGACAGCACTATAATGGGGGGGAGGCGGTGTCGGAGAATTCCAGTACATCTACAGTTTTCCTTATAACGAAAACCGTTGCTGATATGCGATATGTTCCAAAAATAGGCTGTCAATATGATTAAAGATGAGTTATAAATAGAACATAAAATAAAACATTGGGTAAAAAAGTACACAGCGGAATAAGGTTTGGTAAGAATAGTTTATGGAGAGTGGGTAGAGAAGTCACTGAGTGCAATACATCAGTTCTGTAAAAGTGGAGAACACTTCCTAGAGTCACTGCGCTGGCAAGAAATTAATGGATACTTTTCCCACACTGAACGCCATTTTTTATTATTCGTTCAGGATCCATTATATACCTACCCTTATTGGAGTCCTTAGATAATAAAACTTGCAATGCAATGTTGTAACCAATGGCTGTTTAGTGCATGAACGTCTGAAGAATAATTTAAGAGGATTTCCGTATCGAAAGCTAATGTCGGTCAAGGTCTGTTCAATTTCTTCTCTCATATCCCCATGAAGCTGTTTGAAATTGCAGCACGATGTTCTTGACTACAAACCATTTCTGAAGCTGCAATGTCAGTCCTTTAACACAATGAATCATGCATACAGACCTTGGATAGAGTCGATTACTTAGATTGAGCCATCTCTCAACACTACTAATGTGCCAAGAGAAACCGTAAACACCAACTACTTGAGGCTTAGTGCTGTGATCTAATGGTCTAAAGCAAGAATAACCAATGTCACTGACGAAAGTGAACACAGACAGTGTTTGCACGTTTAAAAGCCCACATCTAATTTGGTAAATGGAATTCTAGAAAACTGACACTGCATCACAACAATGGACTTAACGGAAACCTCCACTGAAATTGATAAATTCCATAAATGTTAGTGAATTAGGTTTAAATTAAGAGCATAACTTTATAGGAGTGTATATAAGAGTGTGTAGATATTTTTCACCGTCGTTTTAAACCCTTTATTTTATTGTTAAATAATTTCCTCCAACGAAGGTCATAGCTGATGCAGTTATGCTCAAATAATCCCAGGGTCCACAGAATTTATAGTTACACCACATTAATCTTTCAGATTAAGGGAAAACCTCCGAAATTCCTTATCTAGATAACTATCCTGACGAAGATTGGAACTCTGGGTCTCTTGAACGTGAAGCAGTTACGCTGTCACCACATTACAGAGGCGGGCAAACCTTTAAAGTATTCATTTTTAGAAAATTAATTGTTTTTTTTTCACACTAGCCGTGTGTAAAACGCACTATGAAAGGGTAGAGCCAGACTGAAAAATTCAATGCCATAGCCGGGATTTGAACAACGGATCTTCTGGTTTTCGTCCAGCCGCTCTAACCATTTGAGCTACTATGGCCAACGTGCTAACGTGATATTAAATTCTCCAACTGACTCGTGTTTCTCCCGGTAAACCACTTAGGAGTTCTCATAAACACATGAGTCAACTACCTTAAAGAACAATTAATTTTCCATTAATTGACCTAATAGTGGTCCGAACTATAAAGCCCGGGCCTTAAAGTACTTACAGCATAGTAAGTCGTCATTAAGGTAGCTGTCTCATGTGTTTATGAGAACTCCTAGTGGTTTACTATAAAGCCCGGGCCTTAAAGTACTTACAGCATAGTAAGTCGCAATTAAGATAGTTGTCTCATGTGTTTATGAGAACTCCTAGTGGTTTACCGGGACAAACACGAGTCAGTTGGAAAATTTAATGTTATGTTGGCATGTTGGCCATAATAGCTCAAATGGTTAGAGCGGCTGGACGGAAACCAGAAGATCCGTGGTTCAAATCCCGGCTATGACATTGAATTTTTCAGTCTGGCTCTACCCTTTATTCATTTTTATTTTATTTCTTACTTATCTACAGCAGGTGAAAAAAGAGCAATTGGTACCAATGTGGAGATTTCACGTAAATACGTCTTTTGAGGAAAAAGGTGTGTGTGTGTGTGTGTGTGTGTGTGTGTGTGTGTGTGTGTGTGTGTGTGTGTGTATGTGTGTGTGTGTGTGAGTGTGTGTGTGTGTGTCTGCCTGTCTGTCTGTGAATAGTATAACTCAAAAAGCGAAATCTCTATAAATACCAAATTTAGTGTACGAGTTCAGTGTTTTTCTAGGGTGTAACACGAATATTTTCCAGAAAATTCCCCATACCAAGCCTTCCTTCACATGGAGCATTTCAGTATTTATGGTTCAACAGAGGAATCACACACAAACACACACGTAATTCTTGGTCAATAGAAAGAAGTCACTTCATCATCATCATCATCATCATCATCATCATCATCATCATCATCATCATCATCATCTACATCTTCCTTCATATTTTAGGCATCACTACCAGTTGCAGTCTATATAATTTATTTTATTGGCTCCACCGTTTTCTTGGTCTTCCCATGTTCCTCTTTCCTACTGGTCTATAGTGCATTAAATAACGTGGTATTCTTTCTTTCTCCATGTTTTGTAGATGGGTTATCCATTTACTTCCATATTCTTGTACTCTGTCATTCAGGTCGAGTATCTCTAGCTCTTCACGTATATCTTCATTTCGTTTTTGGTCGATTTTTCTATATCCCGCAACGCTTCTTAGAAATTTCGTTTCATTTTCCTGAAGTTTTATTTTATCTTTTTTCAGTTATGACCCATACTTTGCTGCCACATAGTATTTTAGGTGCTGGTGTTACTTTGTAAAAGTTTAGAATGGTATCTTCACTTGCTTTACTTTTTAGACTTCTTTTTATTGTTCCATTCATATAGTTAAATATTTCTTACGTTTCTTATTTTTAATGCAGGCCAGTGCTGAAAATCGCTGTTGGTGCAGATATATTGTTGAAAACGGTTTTTCATATAGATACAATATGCTCTGATATTTATAACTCTTCACTGAAGTCCCGAACTGAAGTGCTGTTTCTTCCCTAAACTTTTCGACCGGCTTGAAGTTCGGCCAATTGTTCTCCCGTTTATAATGGTAGGTGGTTTGTATCTTCATCAATAAGTGCAAAGATGCTACGAACCATTCGCATTCGTTCAGATTGAGGGATGGAAAATATTGTCACAGTTTTATTAATAAAAAAAAACCACGGTTGGTCTCGTAGCTCAGTCGTCGAGCACCTGCCTGCCGTGCGATGGGTCCCGCGTTTGATTCCCCGGTGGAGTGGAGAGTTTTCTCCAACCAAGATGATTCCCCAGCTTCCCCGGGGTCCGGAAGTATGAATGAGAGTGCGTGATCTAATGATTAAAATTTAAAGTACCTGCAGTCCAATGCTTACCAGTTAACACTATCGACAATAGGCGATATGTTCCAAAAAGGAGAACGGCCGCCGATATGACCATTACAGTTAAAGGTGGGGTATAAATGGAACAACAAAAACGTCATCTAAATTCAGGGTGGAATAAATGTCCGTATGTAAGAGGTAATATTTTAGGATCATCTTTCTCAACTTTTAATTTCCACAGATGAATTTTTCTTAAGAAGCCATTCACCTTGTCAGTTGATGCAACCATGTTCTCTTTTTCTTCATACTGACATTAAGATTTTTCCAAAATCCAAAATTATCAACTAGGTATGTAACCCTGTAACAGCAAGTTTCGTTGCTAATAAGGCCAATAAACTCAAGTTTTTTCTGAAACAAATATTTTTAAAAACTAATAACTCGCTTTTAAGTTCAAAAATCTAATTCAGTAATCACGCTTCTATTTAAAGAGTAATTTTTTTGTGTATTTCACGTCCTCCAGCATTAAGTCATATCGGACGATGAATGGAGTAGGTGAAATGATGCTCAAATGAGCCCAGGGTCCATAGAACTTAGTTACATTCGTCTTTCAGGATAAGGGAAAACCCCGGAAAAACCTTATCCAGGCAACTCACCCTGACCGAGATTCAAACTCGGGACCTCTTGAACATGAGGCAGACATGCTACCACCACGCTACCAAGGCGGGCTTAAAAAGTTTATTGATGCTTTTGATGTTAAGTTAGCACGAATTCGTTATTATGTTAGACTTAAATAATCTTTTTTTGTAAGGGTTGCAGCATTAACTAACTTCTCGCAACTGAATTGCATCATCGTTTTTATTGAGACGAAGTGTTCTCAATTGTGTGGAGCTATCTTAACGTAAACCAAAATCAGTCCGAATGTCATGTTATATTATCGATGCTTGACGCATGCGCAGAACATAAACCACGACGCTCTAAGGCAAAACTTCCACCTAAATCGCAGCAAAACGGCAGCTCAAAGAAAGGCTTGTAATGAAGACTGCCAGTTCCTTTACTGCCCATCATTCATCGTGAAGAGTATTCCCAGGTGTGTTCGTACGGCAGTTTGTGTATAATTTGATAATGTTAGCGCTGTGTTTATAATTTTGTTGGTTGACTGTATGTGTGGCAAGAAGAGCAAAGTGCTGCTCTCAACACATGGAATCTCACTCGACATCACCACACTCATACCAGCTTCTGGCACCAAGCATAGCAAGTAAAATCTTCCTTTTTTAATGTTTTCCCTATCCTTGGCTGTTGCAATCTTCTTCAACGGCATCAAGAGTGCTGATAGTTTTTCGGGAATTCCATTCAAGTTAAAGAATGTTTCTTTTCATGATAATTATTTTAGGCGGCGCCGTGACTGAGTGGTTAGTGGCCGCTCTCATCAAGATAGCCCGGGTTCGATAACAGACGATCTATGTGGGATATGTGACGGACAAAACGACGTCTAGGCGGGTTTTATCCGGGTTCTCTGGTTTCCCACACCACTCATTCTAATTGCTATATTACCAGCTTTCCTTTCATCACTTACTTTTCCATTTCATATTTTCTTCCACACACTCATACTAGACCGTTCCCCTTCGGTCACCAACCACCTCCCATCTTCCGATACTGCAACCCATTCACGACGCCCGTTGTGGAGGTTGCGGCAATCTTGAAGTAGGTCTTGGCCCACCATTGTCTGTAGTTGGAAATACTCATTTCTTCCACACTAGCCGTGTGTAGGCTAAGGTTTGGATGAGTAGAGCCAGACTGAAAAATGCAATGCCATAGCCGGGATTTGAACCACGGATCTCCCGCTCTCCGTGCGGTTGCTCTAAGCCACTGAGCTACTATGGCCAACATGCCGACCTGACATTAAATTCTCCAACTGACTCATATATTTCCCGGTAGACCACTAGGGGTTCTCGTCCGCCTCGGTAGCGTACATTCTGGCGTGTCTGCCTCACGTTCAAGAGGTCCCGAGTTCGAATCTCGGCCAGGGTGAGTTATCTGGATAAGGTTTTTTCCGGGTTTTCCCCTTATCCTGAAAGACGAATGTCGGGTATCTCTAAGCTCCATGGACCCCGGACTCATTTGAGCATCATTTCACCAATTTCATTAATTGTCCGATATGACCTAACGTTGGATGACGTAAATTACACACACACACAAAACTAGGGGTTCTCATATGCTATGAGACACGCACCTTTTGTGGCGACTATGCTGTAAGTACGTAAGTCCCAGGCTTCTTAGTTAAACCACTATGTTATTCAGGTAAATTGATGGAAATAATAATTTCTTCCATACTAGCCGTGTGTAGGCTAAGGTTTGGATGAGTAGAGCCAGACTGAAAAATTCAATGCCATAGCCGGGATTTGAGCCACGGATCTCCTGCTCTCCGTGCGGTTGCTCTAAACCACTGAGCTACTATGGCCAACATGCCTACCTGACATTAAATTCTCCAACTGACTGGTCTGTAATGCCACCAAGGTTGGTTTAGGATATTTGTAATAGGAATAAGTCAATTAACTTCCGTGCCTAATAAAAATCAAAAGCCACAGAGGGATTTGATAAAATTATTATAATGTTAAAATGATGCTCTGTTTGTGTGTGGTTTTTTGTACCTTTAGCATAGCCACTAATGATTAAAATATGAGAACTGTGTACGTTTATGCTTATTTTATTATCTGTGTACAGAATATTGAGATTTCAAACCTATTCTAGGCCGACGGCTTTTAAGTGTGCTTAAGAGCGAGAGCCCCCATATTAATAGATTTATTGGCACGTAAAAGAACTCTTGAGGGACAAAATTCCGACGCTGATATAAATCTTGATAACTGACATCGTCGTTAACAAGCAAAATAGTATTAATTTAAAGTCGGAGTTACGATGATCTTTACTAACGAGGATGAGCTGTTTTTATAACTTCGTGATATTGCTTGATTGTGAATATATTTTTTAAAAATGAATTTCCTTCTACGTTAAACCATATCGGACGCTGAATGAAATGGGTGAAATGATATTCAAATGAGGCCAGGACCACTAGAGCTTAGAGTTACCAGACATTTGTGTTTCAGGATAAGGGAAAACTTCGGAAAGAAACCTTATCCAAATAGCTCACCCTGACAGAGATTCGAACTAGGGACCTCTTGACCGTGAGGCAGACACGCCACCATCTACGCTACAGTGGCAGGCGTTATCGTTTTTAGCTAGTCAGGTGACATCCAACATAACAAACTTAACGTGAAGGGAAAGATTAACTTGACAATCTTTTAACGTCAGGTTACATTAAGTTCCGTTGTGAAACTCAAATATCTCCATTTAACATGTGTTAAGACTTTGACGTTAGGATACGTTAAGTTTATCATAATCCCGGGTTAAGTCTCATAAGTTCCCTGGTCTCCGCACAGAAAATCTTTGCGCGTTTATAACTCAGAAAGGAAGTGCTGAATGAATACCAAATTTGTTTTAGTTCTAGATATTCCAAAAATGCAACTTGCAGACTTTCAATAAAGGCTCTACATCCCAAACTACCCTTTATAAAGCAATTTGTTATTTTGGGTTCATTAAAACGCTTCGAATAATTTTAATTAAAGCACTATATTTAAAACTTGTGTATTAATATTAACATGTATTATATGTTGAGTATTCTTTGAATTTCTTACAATGTTTTTACAATTAGTAAATCACAAGAGATATCAAGCTAAGATGATCCTGTTGAAAATATACTGTCGCGAACCTATTATCTACGATAGCGCGGCTTGTGTACACAAAGAGCCGGTAAATAAAGATAGCGGAGATAAAGGGCTTGCCGGCAAAGATTAAGTTACGCTTCTGGAAGGTTCGGGTTTTATCTAGTGACAGAACATTCGATGTCTTGTTTATTCCAGAAATATCTACTGATTTTTACAGAACAGTCTCGAATTATCAATGAGGTATAAAAAGAAGCCTTGGCTAGTTATTGGACAGTCGCAGAGAGGAGCAGTAAACAGCTGTAAAGATGTTGTAATCAGAACGCTGTTTGTTGTCATCGTCCTTGGTAGATGGTGATTGTGTATGTAACGTATTTCTGCTGTAATCAACAGAGTGTATTTCTACAGAAATAAAGAAAATTTTGAATTTCTACAACTCGGACTTTTAATTCTACGAACCCACAAAGTCACAATACTAATATTTCAGATATAACTATCTTGAAAAGTGACACTGCGATAGGGCTTTCAACTCCTGATCGAAGGGTTAGTTTAACACTTACCTTTCTCATTCATTAATGATTTTCAATTCTGCAAGTGCAGTAAACACAATTTCGAACTTTACATTGACTAATACGTGGAAGAATCTTTTGTATGATGACAGTGTTGAATTAGACACCAATGCAAATGAAGTAAATGACTAAACACTAGTTGTTGGTGGCGAGAAAGATGTCACAGTAGACGGGATCGAAGACTGGCTCGGGGTGACATTCTGTGTGGCAAAGACGTTATTTAAGGACAATCAGACTGTTTCGGGATATAACTCGCAAAATATACTACTTTGACGAGACTTGGGTGAATGAAGATCACACAAGTATGGCGTGACACGACTTTTAAGACTGAAACACAAGCATTTTTGCAAGGTACGTGTGCTGGTTTTAAAAAATCCCAGTGGAAAAGGCCAAAGGCCTTTCATTATAAACTTTTTTTTTCAGTTTCATGGCTCATTCATTCAGTTTCAACTTGCTCAGTTTTATTTTAAACTTCATTATTTTTGCATGCCTTTTTATTCTTATTTGTATGATTTTTATCTATCTTCCTGGCAATTATTAGGTATGACGTTTACTGCAGTTTTAAATGTGACGGGAAGGCGCCGTCTATGGCATATGGCGCGAAAGCATTAGCCAATTAGGATGAAGGGGAAGGTAGTCGTTCGCGGAGTGATACATGTCAGCGGGGCAAGGTTATATGAAACAGAGATTAGGTGTATAGCGCATTTCAAATTTCAAAGTTGTCATCTATGTTTACGGAGTTTTACAAAACTACCGAATGAGGACTTGGAGCCCGATCGTTTGTTGTTTTGTAATTTTACGTCCTCCAACGTTGTCATATCGCACGATGAATGGAATGGGTGAAATGATGCTCACATGAACCCAGGGTCCATAGAGCTTAGAGTTACCCAACATTCGTCTTTTAGGATAAGGGAAAACCCTGGGAAAAGCCTTATCTAGGTAACTCACCCTGGCCGAGATTCGAACTCGGGACCTCTTGAACGTGAGGCAGACTCGCTACCACCACGCTACCGAGGCGGGCTTGGAGCCCGATCGCTCTTCTTACGCGCGCATATAGTATATGCTTTCTTTTGTTTTGTTCTTTTGTTGTTGTTGTTGTTGTTGAATAAATATGGCTGACTGACACGATGTTTCTTTTATGGTGTGTGTATACAAAGTCCTTGGAAGATTCTGAACTTCAGTACCAAATTTTGAGTTATGCTGTTCACGGACACAGACAAATACACAAACCTTTTTATAAAAATGTTTTTCTTGGGGGTTTGAGGAGCCTCAAAACTTGTATTTCTGGAGAAATCTCGACATCGAATTTTTGGGTGAAATACAATACTTTCCGTACTTACTATGCGAGGTGTGTAAATGTAACTTTAGGAACTGGAAGGAATGTGCTTTTGCTGATCCTGCAGGTGAAATATCTTGTACAAGATGAGAAGTGTAATGACAGAGAATGGAATCGGAGCCTTAGGTATGTGTTAACCGCTAGACCGCGGGGTCTTCCGAAGGAGGAGAAAGTAGGTGAATAAGAAATGAACGCGCGCGGGCGAGAGGCAATGTTTGTTTTCCTAAGACGTTTTACTGCAGCATCAGCCACGGCGTCGCCACACACGAAGTTCTACGAATTGTTGCATTGTGGTGCCTTCTTGTTCCGGTACCATCAAGCTCCTTTCCGGAGTTTGCGACGCTATCGTGTAGCCACGCTATTTTTAAACGCTTACGTTACAATTGCAAAATTGTCTTAAATTCACAAAGATTTGTAGAAAACTTGTCCTGTAGGGATATCCGCCATCTAACTCAGATAGTTCTAGCAGCATGTAACCCGATACCATGACGTTTCCAGTCTGAAGAGGATAACTTTAAAAGAGTAATGTTTAATCACCGGGGTAGGGGTAACCTCTTCTTGATTTCGAATTTCAGTTATAGTGGGTCACTATGGAATTATCTGAAAAAATAAGGAATGTGGTTCATCAAAAGTTGTGAACCTACAGAGAACTCAGCTATAGCACCTCAATCGATATGGTACAAAATTGTTGCGTACGTCATGTCCCGCCAAACATAATGGTTTGTCCTCCAAAGTATGGCGACTCGCCGCTACCGTGTCTGCCTCACGTTCAAGAGGTCCTAAGTTCGAATCTCGCTCAAGGTGAATTATATTACTTAATGAGGAAATGTTGAATGTTTATGCCCGGGCTTTAAACGCTATCGAAATCTCATTTGACCTTATCTGTTTTCTGGAACTTCTTCTTGGTCTTCTCTCAGAATGAACTGGCGTCGCATTTGGGAAGTCCCGAGTTTATACCCAGCGAACCCTCATTCTGACCTACAGATTCTTTTGTGGTTTTCAGATCTGCGGGCAAATATTGGGGTAGCTTTTTATCAGTTTTCTTGCCGCTTATTTCCTGTACCCGTCACCTTTCATTGTAATCTATTTCAGGGATGTAGAACCAGACAAAAGTACTCGACAGGTTGCAGCTGGGCAGTGGAATGTGCGTTTTATAAAGATTTCTTCCGTGGCGTGGCTTGGGACAGCCCTGTAGAGATCCCATTATGGGGCGACCCTGAGGGTTAGGAGGGTGGGCTTGTGCGGCGGAACTAGAAACAATGGGGGCCCCTGTTTGCGCCTTTCATCTTCCGCATCTGATCGCCCTTTGGATCTCTCACCTCATATCTTCCTCACAATGTTCACGATAGAAGCATAAACGGCCAGTTGACCTACGTCCCTCCGTAGTACCTCTACCTTTACCTCTCTCTCTCTCTCTCTCTCTCTCTCTCTCTCTCTCTCTCTCTCTCTCTCTCTCTCTCTCTCTCTCTCTCTCTCTCTTACTTATTCATTCAGATAACTTTGCTACAACTTAGAATTGCATTTTTGTTAACTTGAAACGTAAATAATCTAGAGGAGTTCTTCAAATAAGATCATTTTTTAAACAACTTGTGAAATATCTACATAAAATTTTGTATGAAATATAGGATTAGGATTTCATTACGGAGGGGATTTGGGCCATGCTGGGCCCATTGTTCCTATGCTCCCAAGTGGAGCACCCTCGGAGAGGAAGGATGAGGTGAAGGAGACAGAGGGCGGCCGAACCAAGGAGCCACGACAATACAGAGAGCAGGGTCCCTACAGTTTACTTGGATAGAGACTTCCCCCGACAGGCCGGGACAACGAACTCGCTCCCCTACAGCGGGACAGCAAAGAGCCCAGCAGCGGAGCCCTAATGGTACCAAGGCAGGCGATCCGAGCCCCAAAGGTCCCTGGCTGGCGGTCCCGAAATGGTCTCAGCAGAGGAGCTAAGGCCGGCAACCGACCTATCGGAGGAGGAAGTAGTTTTCCTCAGAGCATATCATCCTGCCATGCACCGCCGAGACTCCCGCCGACAATTCTACCCTGAAAGAGACCACCAGATGAGAGATGATATGAAATGATAATGGAGATCAAATGGAGGGACAGGAAATTCGGGGGATGTAATTAACCTACCTAGTATTCGCCTAGCGACCCGGGAGAACCCCACGGGTCAGGTAGGTCGGCCACGGGATTCGAACCCGGGCCTCCCGAATGCGGGCCACAGATGAAACTGCCTGAGCCATCCTGCTCGTTCAGGGATGTAGCACCAGACGACAGTACTCGACAGGTTGCTGCTGCGCAGTGGAATGTGCGTTTTATAAAGATTTCTTCCCTGGCGTAGCTTGGGATGGGACAGCCCAGTAAAGATCCCATTATGGGACGACCCTGAGGATTTTTGGGAGTCTCACCTCATACCTTCCTCGCAGGGGTCAAAATAGAAGCATAAACGGCCAGATGATCTACGCCTCTCCATAGTATCTCTACATTTACCTCTCACTCTTTCGTCTCTATCTTATTTATTCGTTCAGATACTTTTGCTACAACTTAGAATCGCAATTTTGTTAACTTGAAACGTGAATATCTAGAGGTCTTCCAGGAAGATCATCTTTAAAACAACTTGTGAAATCTCTACATCAAATTTTGAATGAATGTCATGGATAAAAACGAAAGTAGCAAATACTGTCGTTTATATCTTGAAACATAAATTTGAATTTTCGAAACAGTTATTCTATATGTATGCTAGAATAGTATTTTAAGTAAGTTATTAAAGCATAGTACTAGGTCTGAGATTAAAGGTAAAATACAAATGGGGTGACCATACTACTGAGTGAAATATTTGGAAATAATTCCCTCTCCATAAACAATCTCACGTAGTCGCTATCTGCCCTATTTCTCGAATACTACACGAGACACTGAGATACCGAACAGAAACTGATGTAACATTCATTTTTATCGATATTAACCTCCATCGCAAGATGAACACGAAACGTGCTGGGGTTGTCAACAGTTCTGTGTTCGTTTTTAACTCAACCGGCTAAACGTTTGATACAAATATACCACATTTGGATTCCCCTGAATCCAAGCATATTTGAAAAATTTGGCTATATGTGCGTATGTGTGTGTAGATATCAAACTAAAAAATGAAATGTCATAAATATATCAAAACTAGTATTAGGTATCAATACCTTCCTAAGATATAATACGAAGATTTTCAGCAAAACTCTCATGCCTAACTACTGTTTACGTGAACGGTTTTTATAAATCTTTGACTATTACAAAACTGGCCCTAGTCATTTTATTTAAAATGCGATATATTTAAAATATTTTTGTATTTAAAATGTTTATCTTGAACCTTCTGGGAACAAAGTGTAAAGTTCTCTTCGCTTGAAAGGAATTGTGTATATTTTATGCAACTGGTAAACCTTAAAATATCAACAAAAATGTATCTATATTTCTTTTTCAACTCATAATTTATTTAAAATACCATTTTCTGGCATCAACTATATGTGGGATATCTCTTATTATTGGTTTGAATTTTTCAGTCCTTCTGTCAGTTGTTTAAAGTGCTGTTGCTATTCAGTTGCTTCTTCCAGTGCCATGGAAAGAGTATAGCTTCCAAAGTAAAGGAATAGGGAACAGTTTTTAAAAAATGATTAGGTATTGCTGTTTCCTTTTCCTATAAGCTGCAATGAAACTACACAGAAGCTTATCTCAATTTACTTTAAGTAAGTTAAATACTTTGTAGTCGCTGCATAAAAGCAAACGATTACTGGGTGGAGAAAGTCGTATGAATTTAGCATATCAGATTTACTATTTTTTTGTAATTGTATCGCACCCCCTGATATCTACAAAAATAGCTAAAGCAATAAGAAGGCTTTGCTTCCGCCGCTGATGTAAGATGTTAAATTCGTCTGGACAGTGTTTCAGGTCGAAATGTCATAAAACCGCTTCTCGCTCATTGCAAGAACTAATCTCGATGGCGATAAATACGCAGGCCATAAAATGCACCGTTAATGTCTTTCAGAGCCACTGCGATGTTCAAACTGTTCAACCCTGGCGTCCATCCAAAAACACGTTCCACATTTTCAGCACTGCAACTTTTTATTTTCTTTCTGCCGTTTCTTTTATTCTTGTTTTACCGCCCTTATTTCGTCAGTACCTACCTAACCTGCAGACAATGTCTTGTTTAATATTATCTACGAGGGCTGTTCAATAAAAATTGATCATAATTTTTTTTCGGTCATAATTTTTTGCACTAAAATTCAATCTTATTATATTCTGTTAGCTTAATGTGAAACAAACGCGCCTTAGTAGTTTCATTGTTGGTACTCCTGGTTCCCACCTGTGAGAACCAGGAAAGTTCAGATATGTTCAGTGTCGCCTACCGCTGCAATGGAGGTAACACGCAGTTAAAGTTGATGTTAGAGAAAGATCCGGAGTTTCTTTCAAACGTAATCACTGCTGATGAAACTTGGCTACATCATTTTGATCCTGAGAGCAAACAGCAAAGCTCAGTGTGAAAATCTTCTTAAGGCAATAAACCTACCATTGTGAAAATTTAGCCCCATAATTTGAGTATAATTTTAAATATGCATGCAAATTTTCATGTTGCTACACAATATAGTTCATTAATTATTACTTATTTTTTGTGAAAATATTGTAAAAATTACTCCCTCTATAAAATGTTCTACGCGTCAAAAAAATTGAGCTTTTAAGTCGAATTTTTGTTTCCGACTAGTGCAGAGCAATTTTAAAAGTCACACATTTTTAATTTTTGAAATATTCTTGTAGCATTTGTTCTAAAATATTTTCCATGTGTTAGCTCTATAAATTTTGAAAATATTAACATTTTTATTCCTTAACACCAAATAATTTTCAAAATATAAGCATTAACCAAACAGGGGGACTTTGAAGTTTCTTATTTACATATTATGGACCCATCCTGTAAGTTTCACCAAGTTAAATGAAAAACTGACGCGTGAGATATTTTGTATACTGAAAAGTGTTAGAAAAAACGTTTCTTAGAAAATTAATTTTAAAGTAATTATTGTTACTTTAATGACTGTTAAAGGTCTTCTTAAACTGTCACATGATGACCTAAAATGGTACCAATGATAAAAACAGCAAACCATCTATTACTACACTACCAAAAAGTGCAAAAAAAAAAAAAAAAAAATCCACAGTTTTCAATATTTTCAGCAAATTTTCAATGTAGCCTTGCCTTAATCACCAACTCCCAAAAAGCAAAAGTGGTTTCTTCTGCTGGGAAAGTTATGGTCATCTCATTCTTTGATATTCATGGAATGGTTTATCAGCATGTTGTACCTGCATACAATCAGTAGCTGTACAATACTATAGGGATGTCTTGAAAACATTGCAAGTCCATATCAGGCACAAAAGACCACATTTCCGTGAAGCAGGCTGGATTCTGCACCACGATAATGCACGGTCGCATATTGCCAATGTTGTTGCTGAATATCTTGCAAAAATCAACGTGAAGTGCATCCCTCACCCTCTCTATAGTCAGGATTTAGCCCCATGTGACTTTTTTCTATTCCCTAAGTTGAAGAAACGCCTTCCTGGGAGGCATTATCCATCATCAGAAGCAGTGGTGAAGGCTGCGGAGGCGATTTTGAAGGATCTCTCAAAAATGGTTTCCAGCATGTCTTTGAAGACTGACAGAAACGCTGGGACAAGTGCATCGCATTCAGGGGCGACTATTTTAAAAAGGACCATCAAAATTATGAGGACGAGTGAAGGTACGTTGTCAAAAAAGGTTGTGATCATTCTTTACTGAACAGCCCTCGTATATCCACACTTGCAGAGGAAAAAAATTATTGAAATACCAAAACTTACACTAAAATTGCTTTAGATAAATAAATATCAAAGTCAGAAATAATAAACATACGAGTTTTATTTATTATTATTTCACAAATTTATTTTTTCCAATTTAAATCATATGCAAATATTTAATGTAAGGGGTTGATTTCTTTAATGCATATAAAATAGTTTTGCAAACACTACACACGTGAGAGTAACTAAATCTGACAAATTTTCCACAAAAAAATTAATTTTAATGAAATATAAAATTTCGAAAAATGCCAGTAGCTGAAATGTAATGTAGGTTTTCCTTTCTGCATATTAAAAATTTGAATCACTTCATCGTCAATTTGGCTACCCAAAAAGAAATAATTTTTAGAAAAAGAACCATATGTTAATGTGTGTGTTCGTGCGTCTTAGTGTTAGTGGCTGTGAACAGTATAACTCAAAAAGAGAAACCTGATTCAAAATTTAACTTAGAATTTGACTGAGTGGAATGGCTCAGGCGGTTTCGTGTATGACCCGCATTCGGAGGCCTGGGTTCGATTCTCATGTCCGACCTTCCTGACCTATGGGTCTTTTTGGGGTTTTCCCTGATCGCTAGGCGCATGCTGGGTTGGTTAATTACAATCCCCGAATTTCCTGTCCCTCTATTTCATCTCCATTATCACTTCACACCATCTCTCATCTGATGGTCTCTTTCAAAAATGTCGGCGAGTGTCTCGGTGGTGCATGGTAGGATGGTATGCTCTGAGTAAACCACTTCCTCCTCCGGTAGGTCGGTTGCCGGTCTCCTAACCACAGTAGGGGAAATGTCCTGGTCCTATGGGGGAGGATTCCGTCTAAGTAAAATGTAGGGACCCTGCCCTCTGCATTGTCGTGGCTCCTTGGAACTCCGCCTTCTGTCTTCTCTCGCCTTATCCTTCCTCCCGGGGTTGCCCCACTTCGGAGCATAGGTACAATAGACTGGTCGAAATACCTAATTCCCTCTGTAGTAATCCTAATCCTATACTTAGAATTTAAGTTGAGCATTTCCCAAGAGTGTTACATGAAGATTTTAAAGAAAATTCTCCCACAATAAACATTTCCCAAAATTTTCTCTAACGTTGTTGAATAAAAAACCACATCTTTGTTGTTGAAACGAGTTTAAATAATGCATAAATTTAAAAAAAAAAACGCATATTTAAGATATTTTCATGAGAAATAAAATATACATCGTGAATTTTTTGTAATGCTTTGAAGTCCTTCCGCATGACTTTTGCGTAACTGGTAAATCGTAAGAGATACAAAAACATAGTATGCAACAATGTAGATATTATTAAAGAACACGGTTTATGTCAAATACACTGTAGAGTTATACATTTTCGGTATATTCCTGTTATTAGATTACCTTTTAAAATACGTCTCAAATGGGAAATAGTTGTTTTCTTCTCTCTCGCTCTCTCTCTCTCTCTATCTCTATCTATCTCTTGGCCAAAAGAAAACAGGAAAGAAAACTCTCAAAGAAAACAGAACTTCAAAGTCATCACAAACCGGCCCGTTCTTAAGTGCTTTAAACCTACTGTAATTCTTTATTGCCAATGTCATCTTCTATTTGCTCCTTTTTATTTGCAAGTTAGCTCCTGGCTCTTTTATTGTCTGCACTGACTCTCTAAGTGCCCTTCAGGCCTTGCAACAGCACACTGCCGCTCACACCCTTGTTTTAAAAATACAGGCCCAGATCTCACAAATGCTCAGCCGAGGATACAATTTTGTTTTTACTTGGACCCCAGGCTATGTGGGCATTTCCGGGAACGAGGAGGTGGACGCGGCTGCTAAGTCCGCTTGCCGTTTGCCCCGGAGTTTAACAACTACGGTGCCATACCAGGATGTGCAACGTTTTTTTCCGTCGCCAACTCCTATCTGCTTGGCAGCACTCCTGGACAGCTTTGGAAGGCACACAACTCCGGGCAATTAAAGAGAGCGTACAACCCTGGCTAACTTCCTGCAGGGATAACCGGCGAGCCGAGGTGATACTCACCCGGCTGAGAATTGGGCACACACGAGCGCCTCATGGCCATCTATTAAGAGGGGAACCGGCCCCTGTGTGTGCTCCGTGTGCAGTACGCCTCACTGTGCGGCATATATTACTCGATTGCCCGCAGTACGCCCGCGTTCGCCAGTCTTTGGGCTTGGGAACTAACTTGCGCAGTATTTTAGGGGACGACCCAGTGGCCGTGGTTACGGAACTGCGGTTTGTTTCTGAAATAGGTTTTAATAAGCAAGTCTAACTTGTATTTTATATTTATTACTTTTAGAGATTTTAAATTATTAGTCCTTTGATCGTTTTTAATGTCCTTTTAACAGTTGAGTGTTTTATTATATTTTACCTTTTTAGCTAAATTTTTATAGCTTTTAGGTTTTAGTGTTGACTTCGGGCCCAAATGACCTTGTTGTCGACGGGCCCTAAAACACCACACACTCACTCCCTCACTCTTCAAATATTTATCTCGATTTACGTGAAGTAGATAGAAGGTTAAGGTTTCGTAAGAATAATTTTGCACGAAAGAAGCTGAGAATGTGATATGAATGCAACACGTCACAGTTTTTCCTCCTTAAACTGGAAACAACTGCTTCCTGATTTCTCTATGAATGGACGCTTACATTCTTAAATGTAACACAAAGGGACATATTTCGGGAAGGAAGTAATTGTTTGTATCCATACATTGTTTGCAGATAAATCATTTGTAATATATCAGTAACGGAAAATCCATCCCTTTGGTGTGGTGGCAGCCCTCCTAGCTAACCTTACAATTTAGTTATGAGTACACAATAAGACTTAAGAACGAGCATACATTTGTATGCTATTAAACCTAGGATATATTTTATTTTAATTTATTAATTCCTCGGCATAAAATGTTTTACTATCGGTTTTCAAAACTCCACATTACATGTACCAAAAACAAATTAATATTAATTAAATATATTAACTAAATAAGAAATAAGAAATAATAAGCTCAAGTTGTTCTCGGGAAGCAAGCCAGGTGAAAAGACGATAGAAGTCGATATTTGTGTTATATCCAGTGTTTCATTTGTGGTTATGACATTTTATAAATATCCTGATGATAGGAGAGATGCACACTCCCGAAACGTCGAATTCTATCGTCTTTTCACCTGGCTTGCTTCCCGAAAACAACTTGAGCATATTCGTCACCAGGAAAGCTTCAGGTCTTATATTAAGAAATAATAAGTTTTTAATTAATCATGACCCATTACTTAAGCCAAACTGGCTCACGCCGGTTTAAACAAATTAATTATCCTCGTAAGATCTAAATAGATTCTAACCACTTTAATAATAAGTTAGCAGCTTTTATTCGATAAAAAACAACAAAAAACAGATATATACGGAGAGAGTAAGAGTGATGGGTTGAAGGGTCCAGATGTGGGTGTGCATAGATCCAGAATTCAGGTCTAGGGGAAGGCACTTCTGATTTACCCCTCTTACCTTAATTCTAAGCCAACTATAGTCGATACACTGAGCACGGTTTTCGTCTTCAAGTTAGGGTTTGATCTGGAGCAAATGGATACTACTAGAGGGCTGCTTGGTCGACGGTCGTTCTTCGTCTTCTCTGGGCAGTTCTAGTGGTGGCACGGATCTTTAAGCCTGAAACTTATAGGAACTTCTACGCTTCTCAGTGACCTGTTCGCTTGCTGCAAGTAGCTTCCTTCACTTCATCCCTTCTTCTTGCGAGTGGTAGGCATAATAACTATATGTAAGTTGCGTGAGGTGAAACATGTACCTTCACATGGCAATGCAATAAAGTTCTTTCCTTTCTGTATTAAGACCGCTAAGCTGTTGTAAATTATCCGTTCTTCCTCAGCGATTTACTGCCAAGGGACATTGAGAGAACAGACGAGGATCTTAAAAGAATGGCGCTGCACAGCATGAGAAGCACGGCTAAGAGTTTTCAAACGTCTAACATTTCTCTATATTTCATCCTTCCAAAACATATTTAAATAAATTAATTCATCAATTTGTTTTACTCTCCAGTAAAGGAAACCAAGAAGAGAAACGTCTGCCTTCTCAATCGGCGCAATATCATTGATAAGGTGTGAAACAAAAGAAAATTGTTAATATTAGGGAAATCGTAGGAGCAGTTGCATTTTTCATACCTAAAGCTCATAGTTAGGTTGGCAATATTCTAATAAAGTTACGTTGGCAGCAACAAAGGATCGCGGAAGTACACCAAATTACTTTGGAATGCTCCCAATTTTTTATCCGGGAATACCGTGATTGCGTTCCTTCTTTCTTTATTTTCATTGTTCCTTCTTTTTCATCGTTTTGTTTACTCCCATCAACAGATACGACAAATGTTATGACAGTGTTCTGTGGAGCTTAATTCAGACGCGTTTTGCAACTGTAATATCTATTAGACTTTTAGAGGCGAAATTTTTGAACATGGAGAAAGGTGAAGCAATAACATGTAGAGAAAGTATTGCATTCCATTGCAAAATTAGATATCGAGATTTTATCGGACATGCATGTTTCGAATACAGAAAAGGCATTTTAAAAAAAATGTTACGTGTGTGCCCATGAACAGAACAACTTAAAAATGAAATATTCGTTAGGTAAATATAAACTTGGTCTTTAAATTCAGTATCTTCCAGAGATGCAACACGTGTCTGCCTTACGTTGATGTGGTCCCGAGTTAGAATCTCGGTCAGGGCGAGTTACCTGGATAAGGCTTTTTTCGGGGTTTTTCCTTATCCTGAAAGACGAATGTCGGGTAACTCTAAGCTCCATGGACCCCGGGCTCATTTGAGCATCATTTCACTCATTGCATTCATCGTCCGATATGACTTAACGTTGGAGAACGTAAATTACAAAAGAGAGAGAGAGAGAGAGAGAGAGAGAGAGAGAGAGAGAGAGAGAGAGAGAGAGAGAGAGAGAGAGAGAGAGAGAGAGAGGGAGAGAGAGAGGAGCAACACAAAGATATTCAAGCAAGTTCTCCACATAATGCTACGCTTTAAATGGAAAACATTTCTTTGTTTTATTTTCTGAAAAATTGCTCTAACAATTTTGATTAAATTGCTGTACAGAGTGAAACAAACACCGACAACGCAGCACGCAGATCATTTTTAAGAGGAACCCCATGTTCAGAAACGCGTGGTTTAGATGCTGTAGAACGTCAAAGTTAGGGATTGGGATTTCATTACGGAGGGGATTCGGTACGTAGGCTACCATGCTGGGACCATTGTTTCTATGCCCCCGAGTGGGGGCACCCCCTATAGGAAGGATGAGGCGGGAGACAGAGGGCGGCCGACTCAAGGAGCCACGACAGTACAGGACAGGGTCCCTACAGTTTACTTGGATAGAGATTTCCTCCGACAGGCCAGGACAACGAACTCGCACCCCCACAGTGCGACGGCAACGATCCCAGCAGCTGAGCCCTAATGGTCCCAGGTAGGCAATCCGAGGCCCAAAGATCCCTGGCTGGCGGTACCGAAATGGTCCCAGCAGAGGAGCAGAGGCCGGCAACCGACCTACCGGAGGAGGAAGTAGTTTTCCTCACAGCATATCATACTGTCATGTACCGCCGAGACACCCGCCGAAAGAGACCACCAGATGAGAGATGACGTGAAATGATAATGGAGATGAAATGGAAGGACAGCAAATTCGGGGGATGTAATTAACCTATCCAGCATTCGCCTAGAGATACGGGAAAACCCCAGAAACACCCATTTGTCAGGTTAGGTTTTGCCGCAGGAATTGAATCCGGGCCTCCCGAATGTGGGCCACAGACGAAACCACCTGAGCCATCCCGCTCAGTCGAAGTTAGGAAACTGGTGTCCTAATGCAAGTTTGGGCGGACGAAAATCCACGTGCGAAGTCACCAACACACGTTAGTGTCAACTTATGGGCTGGAATTGCTGACCATATAATTGGTTCATATCTGCTCCCAAACAGACTAACAGGACCGATCTACCTCCCATTTTTAGATATATTTTGCCTACCTTATGGGTGGACGTCCTACTACCATTCGGTAAGTAATGTGACTGCAACAGGACGGAGCTCCAGCACACTGAGTAAATGTGCGGAATTTCCTCAACGTTACATACCCCAATTAATGGATTGGTAGAGGGGCACCAGCTCCATGGCCAACACGATCACCAGATCTGGGTGGGGTAGTATGAAAACCATAGTGTACGCTACTCCTGTATCGTCAGAGGAGGACCTGATTGCACGAGTAGGTACATGGAGCGATTATCATTCTTTCAGGTCAACCACCTATATTGGAGCATATACCTGAAGCTCAGCGCCAAGGATGTAGGCTCTGCGTTGACATAGGAGGTAGGTACACAGTTTGAACCCCGTTTGTAATGTTAAACTATTTTGTGCTGTGCATGCCGTTTGTTGTATTGACGACATTATGGAATGGACATTTTAATGGTTTACTGCGCCCAAACCGTGCAATTCCGGACATAGTTTGCTGCTTGAAAAATGATCCGTTTGCCGTCCTGCACAACATATCCAGCGTTGTCTGTATTCTTTTCTTACCCATCCTATATATTTAATGAATTTACATAGCTTATAAAATGAAATTAATTTTTCTGGAAGTAGCCTGCCTCTTCACTCAGAAGACATTTTGCATCACTTTAATTATTTGATATTTGATATTTATTTATTTGTACAGTTTCCATTACAAATTCAGTACAGTAAAATGTTAACATTGACCATGCTGTATTATACCTCCTGTACAAATACCTGAAATTGCTGACCCTAAGATTTACTTGCTGACTCAGGTCCCCTGGCCATAAGCCTTTGGTTTTCCTGAGCAGCTTGATGTCATTTCTTCTTCACCTTCGCTTCTTTTATCCTAATCCACGTTTCTCTTATCCTATATAAGAAATCTCCTATAGATATATGTTTCTTTTCACCCATCCCCGTTAGCATGCGCACCGCCAATATCTCTTTACTTACACTGTCCCATTTCTTATCCCATATTTTTCTCCTGTAATTTGTTAACTCCTTACATTCTATAAGGTAATGACCAGTGCTCTCCTCATCTCCACAAAATTCACATATCCCTGCCTCGTTCCTTCTCAACCCTTTTAGATATACAAGGTGCGTCCAGAAAATAAGTTCTGTTTCAATTTATCTGCGCTGCAGCGCTGCGATCGCAGTTCCGCACATGCGCGGTGGACGCTCTGTATAAAGGAGAAGAAACGTGTGCCATTGTGAGATCGCTGTGAGCCACGTACGCTTTGTTGTGCTTGTTTAAAATGTCGGTGTTGATTGAAAATTCCGCCGCTTGTGAAATCAGATCTGTGATTCGTTTTTTGAGTGCTAGGAAAGTGAAACCAATTGAAATTTATCGGCAAATTTGCGATGTCAAAATGTGTTGTGTTTCTTCACGACAACGCACGACCACACACAGCCAATGTGACGAGAAACTTCCTACAGAGATTTGTCTGGGACGTGTTTGACCATTCCCCGTACAGACCTGACCTCGCTCCTAGCGACTTTCATCTGTTTTTGCATCTCAAATCTTTCCTTGGCGGTGAACACTTTAACAATGACGAAGATCTGAAAGAAAATGTTTCCAACTGGTTGAAGACACAGGCGGCAAACTCCTATGAAGAAGATATACAAAAACTTGTGCCTCGCTATGACAAATGCCTGCAAAATTTCGTCAGTTATGTGGAAAGGTAGTTTAAGCGTTGTAGAATTTTGTGCAATAAATATTTTTTCTGCATCTGTACACAATTTAATTTTATAACCAAAGAGAACTTACTTTCTGGACGTACCTCGTATTATTCCTACTCTCATCCATGCTATGCGTTCTCTTCCAGTTTTGCCACATTGATCTATATATTTTTCACTACCCATTCTGTACTTTAATTATATAACGGTGAACTATAGGAATATGAATGCTTACTCACAAAAAATGAATATACCTTTAAAACACTTTTTTTTTTTTCTTCAGACAATCGTTTTGTGGCATCAAAATTTTCGAAATATCCACTATTATTAATTAAAAATAGTCAATTCTTAGGTAACTGTTTTAAGGTGTTTTCGGTATTGAGATCTTAGACATAACGTCATGGAAACAGTATTTTAGGCCAGTCTGTAGTGTTTAGGTTTTAAAAATGTGAATACCGCTAAGGAAGCATGTAGGGAAAATAACCATGCAGATGCATATTTCAATTAACTTCAAGAAGGAAAATGTAAGCTTTTCCAAGAGCTATTTGTAGAAACTTTAAACGTAATAGAGCAAGTCATGTGAGGACAACACATCATTTTAATTTTCATGTGAGAGAGAGAGAGAGAGAGAGAGAGAGAGAGAGAGAGAGAGAGAGAGAGAGAGAGAGAGAGAGAGAGAGAGAGAGAGAGAGAGAGAGAGAGAGAGAGAGAGAGAGAGAGAGAGAGAGAGAGAGAGACTGAAAAGCGAAAATTCGGTTAAATACCAAACTTAATGTTTAAATTCGTTGTCTTCCAAGGATGCGACATGAAGATTTTCAGCAAAATACCGCATTCCAAGCTACTCTTTATGTGAAAAAATGTTCGTTGTCTCAAAAATGTCTCTAACGATTTTGAACAAATTATCATAATATATCTTTATGGAAAATTAAATGTATGTCTTGATTGTCTCGGAATAGCCCGGAGGTCTTCTTCATTCTGGACGAATTTCAATTACTGGTAACCTTAAGATATAAACAAAATGTACTGCATAAACATATAGATCTCTTGAAAACACTAATTTATGTCAAAATATATACCTATTTGTGTGTTTAAGTTTGTATGTATGTTTGCGTTTGTATGAGATAACCCATTGCGATGTATTCTTCTCATTAGTTTGAACTTCAAATAAAAGTACTTCTTTCAAGTAGGAGGTCGTTATTCGGATTGTTACATCCCACACAGGGGTGGACTGTCATTAAGGACCAGAGGGGCCGGGCCCCACAGATGTCACGCAACTTATAGGCGTTTTTTAGATTGAAGAAAAATTATTTTACATTTTATTCAATTATAATCATGATTGCAAACAATAACTTTTACAACTTGAAATTAAACGGTTAGATGTACACCAACCGAATATTACATTTACACAACAAGAAGGCAAAAAGCAGAGAAATTTCGTAAAAGTTTAGTAAGAAATCGTGCTTTACAGTATTTTGAATCAGTTGTGTCTGAAATTCATGATAAAAATTGAAGATAACAGATTGATGGTAACTTTGCTCCTCCCTCAAGAAAGCGACCAAATTACGGTTCTGAAGTGAACCTGAATTCAGATGTCAAAGAAGTATGTGACATAGTGGTCAATCAAATGAAAGCATGATTTCAACAGTCTCATATATTCAATACTTTTTGGATTATTGCCCCAAAGAAATTTATTGCATTCCAAAAAAAGTCCCTGCTGCCTTTGCGAGAAAATTTGCATCAAATTATATTCCAATGACCTCCTATGAAAAGCTTAAGAATGAACTGTCAGTGATTTATTGTAGTGATACATTCAACGATATCCCTTCAGTCAGTGAGCTCTCAGTTTTTTCATACAGTTTTTTGAGAAAGCTTTCTCCTAAGTACACAAAACGCTGCAAATTGCACTAAGTTTCAGCAGATTGAAAAGAAATGTGTTTCCTTAGGAACACCATGGGCCAAGGTACACTTAATTTCTTGGCTGTTTGTTCCATTCACAAAGAGGAAATTGGTGAAGTCCCTAACTTCAAAAACAGAATGATTGAAATGTTTGCCGCCTAGAAGAATAGAGTGCTCAGCTCTTCTACAAGATACTGCCACTTGATGAGTTTTATTTTATATTTTATTATTAGTTACTTACTTGATGTACTTTCATTACAAGCATCTTCACATCTCGACAGACCACGAAAAATGCCCACGAGCCGCTACTGGTTCCGGGCATGCGAAAGAATGTAAAAGCCATCAATAGGGAACAATTCTTAAAATATTTGATTATCACTTAAGCCTTTATAGCGTAGATGGTAGCGTATTTGTCTCACATTCAAGAGGTTCCGAGTTTGAATATCGGTCAGAGTGAGTTAAACATGGTTAAGGGCTTTTTTTTTTTTATCCGGGGCTTTCCCTTATCCTGAAAGATGAATGTGTGATAAATCTAAGCTCTATGGACCCTGTAACCGCAGTATCAGGCAGCGATTTGGAGGCGGCGAATTAATTGAAATCAGATAATTAGAAAAGAAGATAGATTAATGAAAATGCTTTGCTAAACTAATATAAAAATCTTGTTATAATAATATGAAATTAGAATGGATAGAGTAATGATTAAAATAGCGGTTGACTTAAAGAATAAGAAGGGAAGAATATAATTTAATATAGCATACATATTAGCATCCAGGCAAGGGTAAGAAAATATTCTTGTAAAAATCTGTACATTTCGGAGAGACAGGAAGGAAGGACCGTTATCTTCTTTGTGCTAGTAAAAGTTCAGTGTCTGAGAACTATAGAATATTTCCAGCCAGGAATGTGTTGGGACAAACGGGCTTTCAAAATGCAGTTGAGCATGAACGCTAAAGAGATTTACTTCGCTGATTTGATAACGATGTATACCGTTACAAACAACTCAGGGTATGTGTTCCCCAACTCAGGGTGGGTTGAACGACAATGAGTTAGAGGAGTTTTGCAAACCAATGCGAAAATTCGAAATAAATGAGAAACCAATAATAATGTAACATTTGAGAAGGGTGAGCTAGTTTGGTCATGTGATAAAGTTAGAGAAGGGGTCAGAATAAGGTTCGAACTGAATCGTGAAGTAAGAAAAACTTACTTAAAAGGTGATACTACGACAGGAAGGACGTGTTCATGTGCGTTAAGAAGAGAAGCGAAGATTTATAAGTCTGAAATGTAGGGAAGTTAAGAATAGCGCAACCAGCGTAAGTGGAAGCAGCATTAGAAGTTTATTAGAGCAAACTAGTCGCCGTATAAAGAAGAAATAGAAACCGAGCGGAAGTAACTTTAAACAAGTAATCCAGGTTTTCAAGTAAAATTAAATTTACGTTAGGAATTTTACTAACAGGTGGTCACCGAACCAAGTCGATAAGCAAACTTAGTAGGAATCAATCCAAATAATTCTGCAACAAAGTGTTATTAATACAACTTAGTAGCCAACAACCACCAAAATCCATTTCCTACAACCATTCACCTGAGGATAAGAAAACTCATAGCTCCAATTAGAACCCAATCAAACACTCGTATGCGGGTTTGCCGCAACCCTGAGCTCATTTGGACATCGTTTCACCTATTCATTCGTCCTCCGATGTGACGTTATGTTGAAGGACGTAAGCTAAAAGAAAATGTATTCCCCATTCCCGTTACATCCTCAAGGAAGTGCGTAATAAAGCCATTTCTACAAATGTACCTCGATTATCAGAAATGATGAGCGTTTGTAAAAATAGTTTGTACAAGAACGAGTAGAAAAAAAAAACCATGCGAGTGTTACACATCAGAATTTTCACTTTTATTTATAATTAATAGGACAATATATCAATATATTTTGAAAGGGTTGTCCTTTCATGTTTTCATTGAGAGATCAAGCACTATGTATGTAAAGTGGGATTTGCAACAAAAAGTGCGATAGCCAACGGAGAGGATATTTTTAGCATTGACCTCAGAGCAGTGCGAGATTCTGGGAGCTGCTTCTTGTTTCTCACACGTACCCCCCTCCTCCCAACATCGTCATCTTCCTGTTACCTGCGTCTCTCTGTTTAGTTTCCTACTGAAGGGCGTCGTTGAATTCCAGGAAGCTGGAAACTCTTCTAGTACCATGAGCACGCTATTTTCAGCAACTTTGTATGAACGTTGTCAGAAAATGCCAATGCATAAGAGAACACTATGCACTTGCTAAGCCAAAAGAAACAATTATAGCCAATGGTTTCAACAACTTACCATTGTTACCAACTACTACAACAAAGCTGTAAGAGTTATTTTACTGATCCGCCTCTGTGTCGTAGATGGTAACGTGTCTACCTTAAGTTTAAGAGATCCCTCGGTCAGGGTGAGTAATCTGGAAAGCTTTTTCCGGGGTTTTCCCGTATCTTGAAAGATGGATTTCGAGGAACTCTAAGCTCTGCGCACCCAGGGCTCATTGGAGCATCATTTTATTCTTCGTCCGATATGGCTTACCTTTGGAGGATGTACATTAAAGAAAAAGTTCTCTTACTCTTATTTTCCATCATTTCCAGGAAAATATGCACTAAAATGGACAAAACTTTGTACGTTAACCGATAAGAGCACACAAAAATGGCAAAGTATTGACAAACAAACCAATAACAACGGATATCTTGGAAATGGCTGGTGCTACAGAAAGGTTGTTAGAAATAAAGTGTTTTAAAGTTTTGAGTAATAAATGTTAATTCAATCTTATTATATTCTGTTAGCTTAATGTGAAACAAACACGCCGCAGTAGTTTCATTGTTGGTACTCCTGGTTTCCACCTGTGAGAACCAGGCAAGTTCAGACATGTTCTGTATCGCCTACCGCTGCAATGGAAGTAACACGCTAGGAACAATATGCGGCTTTGAAATTCTGCTTTCGTCTCAACAAATCTTCAATTGAGGTCTATACAATGTTACGGGAGACCTATAGAGAGTATGTTCTTCCCTACAGCACACCTCGAAGGCGATTTAAAATGTTTTAAGAGGGGAGATAATCAATTTCAAAGGAAGGTGGAACCAGTGCTCCAGTTACTCCTCTTACGGAAGAAAACATCAACACTGCTGCTTACATTTTGAGAGAGGATTGACAAATTACCTTAAGATCACTTTCTGAAATACTGAACATTTCATTGGCTGCCACATTTCCATGAAGCAGACTGGATGATTCACCACGATTATACGCGGCCGCATATTGCCAATGTTGTTGCTGAATATCTTGCAAAAATCAACGTGAAGTGCATCCCGCACCCTCTCTATATTCCGGATTTAGCCCCATTTGGCTTTTTTTCTATTTCCTAATTTGAAGAAACACCTTCATGGAAGGCATTATTCATCATCAGAAGCAGTGGTGAAGTCTGCGGAGGCGATTTTGAAGGATCTCTCAAAAATGGTTTCCAGCATGTCTTTGAAGACTGGCAGAAACGCTGGCACAAGTGCATTGCAATCAGGGGAGACTATTTTGAGAAGGCCCATCAAAATTATGAGGATTAGTATATTTACTTTTTACACAAAAGTGTATGAAAGTATTTTCGAATAAATAGCACTTTACAGTCTATTTCTAAACGATTTAAGACAAGCTTTCTTTGTTTTTTTAATTTACGTCCTCAAATGTTAACTCGTATCGGACAATGTACGAAATTATGTTCAAATCAGCCCAGGGTCCACAGAGCTTAGTTATCCGACATTTGTCTTTCAGGATAAGGAAATCCCCGGAAAAAATCATAGCAGGTAGTTCACTCTAACCGGGATTCGAACTCGAGACCTCTGGAACGAGAGACAGACACGCTACCATCTACGCTACCGAGGCGGGAAGCATTTTCTCTTGTAAGTGTCTTTAATTATATGGAATTTTTATCAGAATCCTCAGAGCCATTTTGTGAAAGTCAACAACAACGAAACATTTTTCATGAACTGTAGTTTGGTGAGAAGACTTTTTTGAAGCTCTTAGTGTCGCACATTTGGAAGGTACTGAACGTAAATACCAAATCTGGTATTCATCCAGGATCAATTAGCTGTCCAACGGGTAGATTTTAAACTTCAAATACAAATTAAGCCACGCCGTGTCCGAGCGGATAGACTGCTTGACTCTCGCCAAGGCGGTCCCAGTTTGATCCCAGACGAGCGCATGTGAGATTTGTGATGAACAACACGGCGCTGGGACAGTTTTTCTCCGGGATCTCCGGTTCCCCCACCGTCATTCCACCAATTGCTCTATTATCGTTTTCCTTTTATCTACTTCACCCTCATTCCGTTCATCTACTTCTCTTACTCTCATTCCAGGTATCGGGCTGATCTTCCATCCTGGATTTCCCTATCTGATCCAGAGTTGCGGTTCCTCAACCCGACACCTAATGGCATAAGCGGTAGAGGCTTAAGAATCCCCTAACACCGCGCTAGTGATACAGCTAGGGGAGTTGAAGATAACAAATTAATCGCGTTTCTTTCTGCATTGTTTACAAATTATTGTACAAGGATCTAGCTACGTCCCGTGTTTCATAGTCTAGCCGGGGCAACAGCTCAGTGTGCCGGGCCAAAACCAAGCACCATGAATGAGGTGTATGTAGTACGAGGGTGGGGTGTGGTTAGAGGAATGCGGTGTCAACCTGGAGTCAACCCTCCCCCTCCCAGGAATCTGAGACTGAGTGCACTCCAACCCGTACCTGCTATCGAACCAGAGCCTCCCACTTGGTAATCACTGTGCTTCCACCACACTAAAGTATACTTACTAGCTATCTTTAGATATCCTATTTAAATATCTTGGTTCCTTATTGGCATGTCCTTATCAGTTACTGTGACTCTAACGTCCACGTAGACTTCCTGCGGATATCCTTTTAACTATTTTATCGCGTCATTTATTAAATGCCGTAAATCACAACAGCCGTTTGCTACACCCGTGTGTACGGTAATATTATAGAGAAAATTTGTGTGTATGTATGTCGTATGTATGTAGGGTCGCCTAAAAGAAATCCCCAACCGATTCAGGGGCCTGTGTTACGATCTCCGGTTACTAGTGGAAGTTTGTTACCTTTCAGGTATCAGTAACCATTGGTTAGGTTCAGTTTCTCGTATTACGAACTCGATTTACCTGAAGGTTTGTTACCCTATGCATTATGGTGGAATGTGAACGGTTGGCAATATTTTCCACTAGGATTTTACCTTGTTTGCAACGCTATCTTGTGTTTAGAATGTGAATTAGCGGGAAAATCAAAGACGTTTTGTTTTAACTTTTTATTGGCTGTTTTCTGTATAATTTCATGATATTTTCACTAAGAGTTCATTCGCAATAAGGTCTAGTATAGTTCGTTTACAGTTTAGATTTTTCCATAACTTTAGATTGTTTTTCATAGTGTTAGGTTAGTGTTATAGGCTATATAGATTCCGTTAGGTTAGTGTTATTATAGGTGAGATATATGGAGAATATATGGAATGCCTTGTTAAGTTATGAACACCAAGAGATTTCCAGTCAAAAGAATTTTTTTTTAAATAAGGCCACATAACTGTTATTAATTCTGATAGTATTACACAAATATAATTTGGCTAGAATCATTTGGTTAGTAGTTTATCCTCATGAATAAATCATCTCTTCTTATATAAATTATCATTTTACAGAGGTATATGCAAAGAGGGAAGGAAGGTCCACAAATTATTAGTCATCCATGAATAAAAGCAAGGTTATAAAATATGCATTCTGGGACCAGTAACTTGGTACCTGATTTTTTTAAACATAATATATTTGGCTAGTTATGAAGCAATAACTATGGTTTTCTTTTAAGGAAACAAGTTGTAGCAAACTTACATTTCTTCTTGGCACTTCACAATCAAACGCCACATTTCAGCAAACATGGAAAAAGGAGAAGCCAAATCGAGAAACTAAATTAGCTGAAATCATTGACGAATTTGCAACAGATTATCAATCAACTAAATCTTGTTTTACGGAACATAGAGTGAGTTTTTCATTTGCAAGGCTTCAGAGGTACATTAATGTTTTTAGTAATTTGGCCACAGATGAGTAAATATGTAATAAAATTCCTGCTTTGGTATTTTGTCTAGTAAGAGTCTTCAGATATTTAAGAAACACATTTTATTATTTGGATATTATTTTACGTTCGATCAGGAAATGTTACAATCCACGTTATAACTGCTTGGACGTTGCCACAATGTACCTATTTAAACAATGAGATCAACCAGAGACAAAACCGTATGTACTATATAAGAATTTGTGTGTTGTACGTAATGATCTAAATAGCTGTGAATTTATGAGTCATTTTTTCTCTGGGCAACCGGTTTCAATGCCTCTCCGCTGTGCATTTCTTACCTAGTACTTGTTTGGATGCCGGGAGGTCGGTCGCAACTTGTATAGGGAACGGTGAGCGGTAAGAACTTCCTAGCCTTGTCATAACCATTGCGCCACAGGCAGTTCTCTGACACGTCTCTTATTTTTGTGTGCTGTTTAATAAAGTGGTATCATCATTAGCAGTGTTGTACTGGCACTTTAGAAACTTATATCAATAACTTCCACATTTGAACAAATAGGCAATAAGAGTCGTACCTCAAATTACTTGTTTACGATATCTCCACTTGCTTTGAAAATATTTCGGTGTAGTTCATTAACATTCTGTATGTATAATTTCTGTGAAAAGCATGTTATTTCTTATTTGGTTGAATTTGAAATAATATTCTATGTTTATACTAGGAAACCATGAAGAGGTGAGGCAAACAGTGCCACTGGTAAAAATGCAAAGCTTGTTAAAATATACAATGTATCGAATAAGTTTATCGTGACGTTAACCGCTTTCAAAATATGAAAGTTTAAACTTTGCCCATGCATACGTGGACATGCTTGAAAGATTGCACTTCTTTCTTCACATTGCAAGAGTTTGTTACCAAAAGTAAACATTTGCATACTGTTTCCGCATGTGTAAATAAGCTTGTTTTGCCAGTTGGTAGCCAGGCTGGTGTAACCGGTATCCCAAATTAGGGGACCAAAATGAGGAACTCCACTGCACCACCCCAATAAAGATTCCAAACCCAAGTTCAGAAGAATTTGGAATTATTCATGGTTATAAAAAGGAACAAATTACATATCACATGAATATTTAGATGAATTCTTACTACTATTGCAATTGCATGTTAGATAAATCTCTGACTTCTTTAATCCCTTCCTCACCAATGGGTTCCCTCAGAGGGAGGGAGCCGAAGCATTTGACCTGAGATACCAGAGTTGAGGGGTCTGCCCAACGCCTGGGATGATGAAGAGATGAATCATGGAGCAACTGGAGGAATGATGGGGGAAGGGGTGGAGGGACCGGAGGATCCGGAGGAAACCCACCCCAGTGTCATGTTGTCCACCACAAATCCCACTTCTGAAAACTTAAAGAACAATATATTGGTCTGGCACTACGATGCACATGCTTCGACCAACCCTCCGAATATTATTATACCATTATACCCTCATAACCTTACAATCTTTTCAAGCGAACAGATACTAGCTAGAGACATATAGGGGATAGATAGATTCAACTTGAAAAATTCAATGCCACGGACGGGATTTGAACCACGGATCTCCTGGTTTACGTCCAGTCGCTCTTACTCATTGAGCTACCATGGCCAACTTGCCGTCATGACCTTAAATTCTCCAATTGACTCATATATTTTTCCGGTAAGCCACTAGCGGCCATGGTAGCTCAATGGGTAAGTGTGACTGGACGGAAACCAGGGGATCCGTGGTTCAAATCCCGGCCGTGGCATTGAATTTTTCAACTTGACTCTATCTATCCAAAACCTTAGCCTATATACGGATACTGTGAAGAAATTATTAATTTCCATCAATTAACTAAAATAATAAGAGTTAAATGATGAAGCCTGTGACTTAAGTACTTACGATAGTGTAACTCGGTGTAACTCGGATGCGAGAGCCCCTAGTGGTCTACCTGCAAAATATACGAGTCAAATGAAGAATTTAAAGTCATGACGACAAGTTGGCCATGGTAGCTCATTGGGTAAGAGTGACTGGACGGAAACCAGGAGATCCGTGGTTCAAATCCTGGCCGTGGCATTGAATTTTTCAAGTTGACTCTATCTATCCAAAACTTTAGCCTATATACGGCTAGTGTGAAGAAATTATTAATTTCCATCAATTAACTTAAACATATAGGGGAATTCAGCCCTTCTTTTGGCTTCCTCTACTAATTATAATTAACGATAATTATCTGCTTCAAGAAGAAATCAAATAACATTGCAGAAACACTTCTGACGACATTTTGTTTATATCACAAATATCATCAGTTGGCAATCCCTTTAAATCTAAAATTAAAACCAAGACCTGAAATCTTGCTAATCTATTGTTGAAAGAACATACATTTTTCTTTGGCTTCTACCTATTCTGATGTACGTACACACGAATGCTTGTTCCATGTACTTAACTGTTCTTGTTACAGTGATTATAGCTGAAAGATAATTTTCTAATTTAAAATTCGTCAAAACCACCTTAGTTCTATTACACAAAACGCTTAAAGGGTTTGAGGAATAAAAATTTATGAACGAATTAATTCTTTTGCTGAGTCCTTAGATCTCAACTTTAATGATTTTACTTTATTTATTTTTCTGACATCAAGAAAAATGTATTTAAGCTTTGTTCAATTTAGTGTTAGTATCTATTGCTTTAAATTGTCCTCTCAAGTTTTACGTTTACTATAATGTCCACTATTGATAAGCTGTTCAATGTATTGTTCAACTTTTTAAAATAATTTTTATTGATCGATCAGCACTACAATGCTTCACAGATCAGAGTGAAAAGAAGGTAACAGAACAATACCTTATTGTTGAACTGTATTTTAATGTTTTAATGTATCCTATAATGTATGCCAAGTTATTTTTATTTTGAAGGACTTATGATTATTTTGTTGGCGTGACCTTAACTCTAAAACATCACCTGCTCCATTTGTACTGATCTTGTGAGCGATAAATGAATAGCTATACATATTAGACATTGATGCAAAATTAATCGAATCATTAACCTCTCATTATTTTACACCAATGTTCTTCAAATGTGTGAAACTAAATATTGCGTACGAATATGAATGTTTACGTAAGGATAAATTTGATGTTGTGTGATACAATTTAAAACTCCTGCATTCAGTTTGAAAATTGTAGTTAGGGGCCCCATTTCAATATTTTGCACCTTTTGGTAAGCCACTGTGTCTTGCTTAATTTTAATTCATTAAAATTAATGACGAAGGATCATTTTTATATGAATGCTATATTATATAATATGTAAATTGTTTTAGGACTTAAGAGTTTTAAACTCGTTGATTACATATTTTTGTTGAAAATATATCGTATTTTAAATATCTGAAAGAGAAAATACTGCGTGTATTCGGGGCCTAAGAAAGTTTCATAATTCACTGTCGCTCATCAACAAAAATCTTGTAAACGTTATCTCTTCCCCCCCCCCCCCTCTCTCTCACTAATATATCCGCTTCACTCTTCCTTCCCCTGCACTACATTATATTCCAGAGAAAGAGGATAATCCCAGTAAAGCTGCAACGAGTCACAACAATAACTGACGTCATGATAACAAAGTCTTGTGGCGACTTTAAATAGAATGGCCGTCACAGCGAGTTCCCTTAATTTGTAGCGTTAACGTAGTGCCCCATCCCATTCGGTTGGTTCTTCCGTTATCGCATCCTGTAGCGGAAACCACGCGCCAATTGCGTCACTGCTCACCGTATTTACAAATATTACTATATCAGTTCCGCCATCAGCCAGCTGTTCAACCTTGCAGGCGTGTTGAGGTCTAAGCTTCAGATTTTGTAATTTTATAGGCAAATATTAATAGAGAATGCAAACGTTTAACCCATAAGTGCTATAATGTTACAATTGACAGTTGAGGCTCACCGAATTGTGTAAGCACTGTCATATTTCTGGTTTACTAACGCTACGTCCCACGTGTGTATCTGGATTTTCCCTTACGACGAAGGGAATTACTGAACAAGTTGAAATCATGAGTGGTGTTTGCTAAGATGTTTAATAAATAACAGTAATACAATTACAAAATTTAATGCAATGCATATACTTCTTTCACTTTCCCTGCTGCCGTTAGGCGTCGGGTTCCTTCAGCCACTTTCTGTGTCCGATCCTATCCTGCGCCAACCTGTATATTCCTCTCAATGTCGTCCCATGTCCGACTGCCACTCTTTTCATATATTGTCTCCATTCCATCCTAGGTATTCCTATTCTTCTTTTCCCCTCCTCTCTTGCTTCAAATATTCTTTTAAGCAATCTTTCTTCATTCATCCTTACTAAGTGTCCCAGCCATCTTAGTTGGTTTCTTTCCATTGTCTTTAGTATGCATTCCTGTTTTAGCTTTTCTCTTATTTTTACGTTTCTAACTTGATCCCTCTTTGTATATCCAGCTACTCTCCTTAAGTATTTCATCTGTGTTGCTGTTAATCTACTTGCATGTCTATCCAACACTGTCCAGCTTTCACTCCCATATAATAAAACTGACTGGTATATCACCTTATATATTCTCATTTTAGTGGTTTCACTTACTTCTCTTTTACCAATTAGTGTGTTATTAATTTGGTAATATATATTTATTGCTTTCCTAATTCTATTGTTAATTTCTTGATCTATTCTTCCATTTTTAGTTAGAATAACCCCTAAATAGCAATGCATATACAGTAACTCCAAAAAGTATTCGTCTAATGCATAAGTTTATGTTTAAGGATGTATGCAGAGTGGAAAATCATTAAAATAAAGTATTACAGGGACACTGTCTTATTTATTGATTAGTGAAAGAGAGAATACAATAAAGAAACACATAGTAATTGATAAAAATAATAAAATAATTATCAGATAAAAATAATTAAACATTCAAAAGTAAAGATATGCAATATAGGATACAAAATAAGTATTCGTCTACATGCTGAAAATGGTATAGAATGTTACGGTTAGTACTTAGTAGGCCCTCCATTACTCTTTATAATCTCTTGCATTCTCCTTGGCATGGATTTCAACAAAGATTGTGTTGTTTCCACTGTACTGTTACGCCATTCCTCTAGTAGGGCGTTATTTTGATCCTTTATATTAGATATGTGATGATTCCTAATACTTTTGTCCAGTATACTCCACAAATTCTCTATTGGATTCATGTCTGGGGATTGCTGTGGTGTCGACATCCATCGTGGAGTATTATACAACAACCATAGCCTTGCATCTAGAGCTGTGTGATTTGGATCATTATCATCTGTGAAAATATAATCCTCAAAAAGTCCCATATTATTCACACTTCTGGAGAGATGTGTTTTTAGGATGTTTATATAGACCTTATGGTTCATAATTCCATCAATAAAAGACAAATCCCCCACACCGTTTGCACTCATGCAGCCCCAGACAAGTACTGAACCACCTCCATGTTTAACTGAAACTGTTATATTTTTCTCGTCAAGCTCGCAGTTCTTTTTTCTCCACACTATTACTCGCCCTTTTGACTTATATAGCTCAAATTGACTCGTCAGTAAATACAACCTTTTTCCAGAAATCAAACCCATCATATTTATGTTCTTTTGCAAATGCAACTCGCTTCTTTCCGTTGATCTTACTGATGCATGATATTTTACGGACTGTTTGACCTCCATACTCAGCTTCATAAAGCATGTTTCTTATAGTTTTTGCTGAAAAGGACTTTCGTGTGTGTGTTTGAACTGCAATAGCAAGTTTTGGAGCACTTAGTTTAGGATTTTTTTTTGACTTCTCTAAGTAACTCGTTTCTCCATCTCGGATAGAACTGCAGGACGACCGCTTCTTGATTGATTTTTGTAAGTTTTGTTCTGATCAAACTAGACTTCACTGTACTGGTAGGTCTTCCAATGGTTTCTCCAATTTCTTGAAACGATTTTCCTTTTTAATTAACCTGATGCAAATGTCTCTCTCTTCCTTTGTAGTTGCACGATGTTTTCGACCCATTATACTTAAATAGCGGTCAACGGCTTTGAAAACAGAAATGGAACTGTCAACGATAGTGGATGAAACACAACTGCATAAGAAAAGGGAAGGGGTGCGTGTCAGCAAGGCACCATACCTGGAATCTTGTTTACTAGACAAATACTTCTTTGACATTAAATGGGACATGATTTTAAATAACTGACACTGAAATTAAAGGATTGCAATAAGTAAAGAATCATGATGGATTTCAAAGGAATGTTGGTTCGTTGTTACAACGCGTGCAGGTGCAGTGGAGTCAAATAGCAGTTGAGGAGAATAGTTGTTTTAACAAAAGAAACGTAAGAAACATTGTCCTTAGCAGATTTCTAAAGGGTAGTATAGTATAGCAACGCAAAGATTGTTCCTGTAAGGAATGTGCTGTGGGACGAGGACAGCGAATGTGTGTAGCAGAGAACGCTTGCTACACAGGAAGCAGACTGTTAAAAAAATATGCACCCTATTCACTCTATATACTAAAACCGGGGAAGTTTCATTCACAAAAGTAGAAGCCGTCAGAATGTTTTTGAATGCTCTGTAAATGTGCTGACACGGGGTGTCATAAATCTGTCCAGGGAGAGTGTGGGAACCTCCGCCAACCCCCTGCGTCTCAGCCGTCGGAGACTATCTCTCCTGTGGAGGACAGTACTTGACTTCGTTGAATAGGGTATTCTTCGGACCCTTCATAATGGCATCACAAAATAGTCACAAATGGAATCTTTGGTTGAATGAAGAGGGCTTCCAAAAAGTGAAAGCTATATACCCACGCGCAGCTGTGGAGGACAATTCGCGGCTGGCAAGCCATTAAGAAAGTCCTCTTCTTCTGTCTTGGTCGAGGGCAGGCCAGAAGCGACGAGAGAATATATTTGACTGTTCGTATATACGTGAAGAACGAATTAAGTTTTATCGAGTAATAAACATTTCATAAACAGTAATTCTAAACAGTGATATTGGTAATCCTTGGTCGGAAACTTTAAGTTCGATGTTCTTAAGAAAAGAAGCAGTCATTAAACCAGTTTGAAACGGGCATTACAGTGTCATTAAAACCATCCTTCTCATACATACCCACGCATACGCGGAGATAAACCTCATTGCTTTACCCTGAGCTAAACATTAAAAATTGTATCAAACTGTCGCCCCAACTTAGAACTCTTTGCTCGCCAATATTTTTGCTTCATAACGTAGAACTGTTCACTAATTAAATAAAATATGAACCCAAATTCTGTTTTATGTTTAAATCTAGATATCAACCGATGTAAGGAAATAGTTATTTTGGTTTCTTATGTATATTTTTCTGATTATGCTTGTTATATTCTATGTACTATGATTAGATGAATACTTTTTGGAGCATCTGTACATCACCGTAGCACAACAATGGCATTACTTTGGTATATTCAAAATCAACTCGTTTCAAAGCCAGATGACATCTGTTTCTACATGGTCAGCGAGTAAATTTATTATAGTAGTGATTATGTCTCAAAATATATTCTGCTAATTCGAAAAGAAAGAAAACAGTAAGGATCAATAGCTTATAGTTCATATTACGTTTAAATGACGTTTTATTTAAATCATGTCATAATTTTTTTTTCAAAATTTAAATTAATATTTGTAACTCAAGAGTTACTTTTTATTAATTGCTGGCGTCCGTTAAAGAATGTGAAATCAAACTTTTTCTGTCATGTATGAGAAAGCTATAATACTGCTATAAATTATTGTCATATTTATATAATACGATGACTTTTTAATATATTATTCAAGACACATCTATATTTTTAGTTAATTGATGGTAATTAATCATTTCTTCACACTAGCCGAATACAGGCTAAGGTTTTTGATAGAGTCAATATGAAAAATTCAATTCCAGGGCCGGGATTTGAACCACGGATCTCCTGGTTTCCGTCCAATCGCTGTAACCCATTGAGTTACCATGGCCAACTTGCCGTCATGGCATTAAATTCTCCATTTGACTCGTATATTTCCCCGGTAGACCACTAAGGGCTCTCGCATTCGAGATACTCTTTGTGGCGACTTACTATCGTAAGTACTTGAATCCCAGGCTTCATCATTAAACTCTTATTATTTAAGTTAATTGGTGGAAATTAATCATTTCTTCACACTAGCCATATACAGGTTAAGGGTTTTCATAGAGTCAACATGAAAAATTCAATGCCATGGCCGGGATTTGAAACACGGATCTCTTGGTTTCGTCCAGTCGCTTTAACCCATTGAGCTACCATGGCCACTTTCCGTCATGACAGCTATAATTGTAACCTGGAAACTGCTGTCAAATGTATGCAGTAAATAAAATTAAACCAATCATTCTTTCATAGGTCTGATCGCAATTTTAGCTGCTTACAAATGTATTTAGTAAACAAAATCAACCAGGTTTCATTTGCTTATAGACCTAATCACATTTAAGTTCAACATATTCCAAGTTTGACAGAGACACTGCACTCTTTCACTACCGCTTCCTCTTCACACTGAAATTTTATCTTCAGAATTATAATTCGTGGATCACTGTTTGAAAATTTTTACAGAAAATCTCTTTTAATTGACTGTATTTTCTTCATTAGTAAGTTGCATTTTTAAGATACGTTAGTCCCTTCCTAAAGGAATCCTGGATATACCTTTACGACTTTCATATTCCTTGAGGAGAATTTTATTTAAGTCTAGCTTACAAATCAAAAGCAGTTGTGTATCAGCTGCAGTTTCCAAATAATTGCTGATCAAGAATGTTGAGCTTCCGAATGCCGAAGCATTTGCTCATTATGTCAAGTGCTTGTTGTGTCATCTTCCAACAAATCGGTACATCCCCCATCTACGAAACCATTTCAATAGGCCATAACTTTTGAACCAATAATAGGACACACGTGCAACATTAGGAGAATATAATACACAATTGGGAGATTACATTACACTATTTACATCTCAGAGAAAATGTTGGAAGTGTCCTCCACCAGTATGTATTCATGTTTGCGCTCGTCTCATCATATTCTCTGAAGTTTTACGGAGAGTATCCTCGCCAATGTTGCTTATTTCTGTTCGAATGGATTCCTTGAGAACATTAATTTACATAGCCTATTCTTGTACACTCTATTCTTAGATACCCCCACAAGAAAATATCCGGTGAGGTTAGGTCAGGGGATCTGGGGGGATTATTTGATTATCAAAGAAACTGGTTACAAGTTCCATGGTGTCATTAGATGTATGGCACGTTGCTCCATTTTGCTGGAAATAACCTTCTCTCAATTCGATATCATCCAGCTGCTCCACAAATGTCTTGAAGATACCCATATAGACTTCAGTGTCTACAGTCGTATCAAAGAAATGTCAACAATTGTCAGTGTTGTCAATTCCCCAGAGCCACTGAGATCATTAAAACAAGAGCTTTCAAAGGGAAATGATGGCCTATTGAAGTGGTTCAGGTTTATATGGATCACACTATAGCTTCAATTAAGCAAGGGACTTAGAACAAGCCGATCCTTCAAGAATATGCGTTTCCATTTTTCAGCTTTTGTGAACAATTGTTAAGAAGAAACCCAAAAAGTAGGAAGTGCATTTTTGGAATAACAAAGACTTTAGCTGGAAATTATCTCAAACGTTTTTTGTTCTTTCTATGGAAAAGTACAAGGTTTTCTACTATTGTAACGAATTTCAAACAATTAACTTCGCATCTCAGGACTGGGCAGCCTCATAAAACAGCTCTTCTCTTGGAGATGCACTAAATACGAGTACATTGGTATAGCTTAGTGAACGCATCAGTATTACTAATAACACTGGACAACAATCAAAACGTTTCGGGCTCAAAAATAGTCAGTTCAAATGTATTTCCATCTGCTGAATTCAAAACTTGCCATAAAAATGACAAATTAGCCCTTGCTTTAGAGGTAAAGCGACATTTAATTTTTTAGTGTCAATATTTTCACATAGGTAATTGCATTATATTAAAAGAGATTGGCCTGCAAGAAATCCTAACATTCCGAGAAAAATGTGATTATCAAGCCTCTCATGAACCCTAAACATGTACTCTCATCCCTGCATATCAAGCTGGGTTTGATGAAAAAAATTGTCAAAGGTATGAACCAAGAAGGGCGGGTCTTTAAGTACATAAGAGAGAAATTTCCGAAATTAAGTGATGCAAAAATTAAGGAAGGAATTTTTGTCGGGTCACAAATTCGGGAACTTGTAAGGATTCTGCATTTGACCAAGTTTTGGAGGGGAAAGAAAAGGAAGCTTGAGAAGTGTTCAAGGCAGTTTGTTCGTGGATTCTTAGGCAACAAAAGAGATGATAACTACACGTATTTGGTAATAGAGCTCCTGCAAAAGTACCATAACCTTAGATGTAACATGCTCCATAAAATCCATTTTCTCCATTTCCCCCTAGACTTTTTCTCTCCTAGCTGTGGAGCTGTTAGTGATGAACGTGTAGAAAGATTCTATCAGGACATTTCGGTTATGGAATTAAGATATCAGGGCCTTTGGAATGGACCAATGCTTACAGATTACTGTTGGTCTTTATGTACGGATGCTCCCGAACTCCCTTACAAAAGGCAAATTAAAAAATGACGATCTCATGAAGTCACCATATGAGAGGTATTCTTCCAGCAATTTAGAACTTTTAGATTGCAACTACCATTTTGTAAAAAGTCAAATGCACTTTCAATGTTGTTGGCATATGTAATTAAAATGTATGTTTTGCTCTTAATCCGTTAATATGAAGTAATTCTATCTAGTGTATATCACAGAAACTAGAGCTAAGTACAATTTTTTATTGTCATATCCGTTTTTCTCAACCTAAAATTGGTAAGGATTGACTCATGAAGTGCTGGAAACATTGAACATTTTTTGTTGCCCAGTGTAATGCTAAGGAGTTTTTTTTTTCTTTCAATTTTACGTCCTCAAACGTTATGTCATATCGGACGGTGAATGAAATGGGTGAAATGATGCTCAATGTATCCAGGGTCCATGGAGCTTAGAGCTAACCGGTATTCGTCAGTAAGGATAAGGGAAAACCCCGGAAAAACCTTATCCAGGTAACTCACCCTGACCGAGATTTGAACTCAGGACCCCTTGAACGTGAGGCAGACATGCTACCATCTACGCTACCGAGGCGGGTGTAATGGTAAGTGGATGAAAAGTGATATTATGATAGTACTTATGAAAATTGGCCACAAATAAAGTACTTATAGTATGCGAGGAAAACAACGCGTTTGGATTTATTTTCATGTACTATTAATGATTGCCGTATGTGGAATCACTGGAAAATAGTGTTCTGATAAAAATTAACCCTTTGTAACTCGGCTTTTGTTTAGATAAAATTAATGGACGTGTCACGGATATCCGAGATTCGTGAATAGAACAGCAGTTCAAACCTCGTCATGCCATCCTCATCATTGAGATTTCTTCCAGATTTTCGTCATTACTCATAACGGTAAATGCTAGGAAGATATCTTTAATTCTCAAAATTTCATAATTTCATTTCATGTATCATGAGTGCCCACCCGTGCCTGCCCAAGGGATTTAAAAATGAATAACGAGCTGCCATTTGAGATAGGATAAGCATTGGAAAATGCAAACAAATAACAAGAAATATCTCTGAAATGATTCGCTCCGCGAAAAATGTATCAAACATGAATTATGTGTTTGAAGGAGCCCTGTACTTTTTGTACAAATAAAATGTCCGCTTTTACGTTTCCGAGTTATACAAAAGTCATTCAGAGAGGACTTTTAGGAAGATATCCATAAAACTAAATCTATCATAGAATATGTTAAATAAAATCATAAAATATATTAAATGATATTTTAATCAAAACCGTTAGCCACGTTTTTAGAAAATCCATGTTTTCGAAAAATGTTCCACGTAAAGGGTAGCCTGCGTGCTTTTTCTTAAAAATCTTCAACCTAGGAAGATGTAGAACTTAAATACTTATTTAACCAACGTTTCGTTTTAATTATGCTATTCACATACACAGACCTTTCTTTAAAACTGATTTTTACTTAAGGATCTCAAGCGGTGTATTTTCAATGTAGATCTTGTTAAAAACAAACATTTTATATCAAATAAACTTTTTGTTGGGTTAACTATTTTTTGAGTATTCCTGGTTTTTGAACTTTGCAATACTTACTCTTTTCTCAAGCGCGAGTATGCAAAGAAAATGGAATTTCAAAGCCATCACATAGTGATCTGCTCCTAAAAGGTTTGACTATTGCTCAAGATAAGTGTGTTCTGCTATTCCTCCTGCAAGAAAATATGGAATGAAACATTGTCGTCGTCATCATCATCGTAGCGTAGATGGTAGCGTGTCTGCCTCACGTTCAAGAGGTCCCGAGTTCGAATGTCGGTCAGGGTGAGTTACATGGATAAGATTTTTCCGGGGTTTTCCTTATCCTGAAAGACGAATGTCGGATAACTCTAAGCTCCATGGACCCTGGGCTCATTTGATCATCATTTCAGCCGTTTAATCATCGTAGGATATGATTTAACGTTGCAGGACGTAAATTATAAGGGGAAAAAATCAACTTTTCACGGTTTAAGCCATCAAGGCTCGTTCCGGTTCATAAATTTTAAATTAAAAGTGTTGTATCCATCTTTTTCTTAGTCTAGCTATATTTCTTCTATCTAATGGTTTGTAATCTAAAACTAATTTTGGAATGCGGCTATCATTCATTCTGTCGACCCGTTCCTTCCAGTTATTTCTATATTGTTTTATTCTATCTGATAGCTTAAAAATATTAAAATATTTTCGAATGTACTCACTTATTTTCTTATCTAGAAGATTATACCCTGCTACATTTCTTAAAAACTTCATTTCAGCTGTTTCAATCATTTGTTCTTCTTTGTTTGTTTGTTTAAGTGCAAAATTCACTGCCATATAATAATATAGGAACTGTCATTACTTTATAAAACTTTAATTAATCTCTCTTTTCGTATTTTTAAGGTTCTCTTTATGGTGCCACATGGAATGAAACAGATTTCTATAACATTTTTCAGATGTTTTACTTTCTTTGTACAGTTTACCTGCATAGTTTTTCTCTTTCATCTTTTGTAATTTATGTCCTCCAACGTTAAGTCATATCGGGCGATGAATGCAATGGGTGAAATGACGCTCAAATGAGTCCAGGGCCCATAGAGCTTAGAGTTACCCGACATTCGTCTCTTAGGATAAGGGAAACCCCAGGAAAAAACCTTATCCAGATAACTCACCCTGACCGAGATTCGAAATCGGGACCTCTTGAACCTAGTGAAAATATGTATTCTGTCCAAATTAGCCCGCCTCTGTAGGGTCTCTGCCTGACGTTCCAGTGGTCCTGAGTTCGAACCTTGGTCAGGGTGAGTGAACTGGATAAGGTTTTTTCCCAGATTTTCCCTTATTCTGAAAGAAGTCTGTAAGCCTGATCTCTAAAGACTCTGGGCTGAATACTGTTTCTTCCATTTCATTCATTGTCCAATACGACAACGTTGGAGGATGTAAATTAAAGAAAAGCACGCCAGTATTGCGACTTCATGAAAATGCACGTTTTGAGATCCCTGAATCGGAGAAATGTTTTCAGACTAAGTGTATCTGGGAAGGCCTTGACACCCTCTCTCGAGAATTGTAACTTCCAACTTGTGTTTACACAAACGAGCATTACTAAGAAGAATCGAAGGTCTCGTGCAAGGAATCGAAGCAGATGTCTCGGAATGGGTTCACACGAAGCAACTAGCCACTCGGTCTGGAAATTGCCTACGTGACTGACGTCATAAGGAAGGCCTGCTGCAGATCTAAATAGCAGCCTCGTCACACTACACACAGTTCCCATAAGCTGCACGCATTCTCCGTACTTGCGTCATGCCACAACTTAGCTACAAACTGAAAATTCCTGTTGCTTCCAGTATTTACATCTCAGTGAAGGTCATTGACACACTCCTTTTGTCGTACACCCCTCAATGTTATCTTACTTGCTTCCGGTGCAAAATATAGATATTAATGAATGGTGACCAAAACATTTTATAGCTTTGATATAACTAGGACTCTTCTTAAGGAATACGCATCCATAAGCTATAAAGACCCTTAAAAATGATTATTCCCTTCTTTCAAAGTTAAACCTACAAAATATGTGCTTTTTCACGGGATTTCTCTGCTCATTCTTTTTCAAACAGTTCTCCATAAAATATTATTTTAAGCACTTCTTGTTCATCCTTATAAACCTTTATTACACATTTTGTATAGGTACCTATATGAATTAACATTAGACAATGTAATAGTAACATTTTTATTTTCTGTATTACGTGTGTACCTACTTTTGTTTTTTGTAACTTACGTCCTCTCACGTTAAGTCATATTGGATGATTAATGGAATGGGTGAAATGATGCTCAAATGAGCCCAGGGTCCATAGAATTTAGAGTTACTGGACATTCATCTTACAGGATAAGGGAAAACCCCGTAAAAATCTTATCCAGGTAGCTCACCAAGACCTAGATTCGAAGTCGTTACCTATTGAACTTGAGGCAGACATGCTACCACTACACTACCGAGGCGGGTCTGTGTACCTACTGATAAGACATAGAGTAAGTACTCTATTCCAACCATAAATTCGATGCCAATATTTCCTTAGAAATATATGTTTTGGCACGCTGCCTCATAAGAAGATAAGAAAAAGGCTGTGTATATGTGTATGCGCGCTTGCTCTCATGAGCCTCTCTGAACAGCTACAAAAACTTGGTATATACGAGGGTGGCCTGAAAAGTTTCCGACCTCAACATGAAGATGACAGCACTCGTAGATAAAAGCTAGTGAATTTCGTTGTTCATCTGTTGATAGTTACTCACCAAAGTTTCGGCCATTTTGGATGCTTAGTTGTTATGTAACCATCACTTGAGTTGATGTGAGTGTTTCTATGAAATGGACAAAATAAAGTATCGAGCTGTCATTAAGTATTTGTTTTTGAAAGGCAATACGCCTATGCAAATAAAAGATGAGTTGGATTCTGTGTACGGAGACTCTGCACCTACATTTACCACAATGAAATTTTGGGCAGCTGGATTTAAACGTGGCCGTAAGAGCTTGGGAGACGATGAACGTTCGGGACGTCCGAAAACTGCAACTACCAACGAAAACATCGCCAAAGTTCACCAAATGGTACTAGAGGACCGCCGAATTAAAATGAGAGAGAACATGTCAAAAGAACGTGTGTGTCACATATTAAATCAACATTTTAGACATGAGAAAGCTGTCCGCGCGTTGTGTGCCGTGTTTGCTCACGTTAGACCAAAATCGTGTTGGAATGAACATTTCCAACGCTCTGTTGGCGCAGTTCAGGCGCAATAAATCCGAGTTTTGGCACCGATTAATTACTGTAGATGAAACTTGGATACACCATTTATACGCCCGAAACAAAATTACAGTCCAAACAGTGGACTGCAAGGGGGAACCGGCTTTTTTTTTTAAAAAAAAAAACTTTTTTCGGCTGGGAAAGTGATGGCGAATATTTTTTTTTTGGATAGTCATGGAGTTGTTTTAATCGAGTATCTTCAAAAAGGAAAACCCATTACAGGAGCATACTACGCATTATTACTTGACAAGCTGAAGGCAGAACTTGCAGAAAAAGAAAATCCTGTTTGACCAAGACAACTCATGGTCTCACACCTCAGCAGTTGCAATGGCGAAAATCCACGAATTACGGTTTGAACTGCTTGACCATCCTCCTTACTCACCACATCTAGCCACAAGCGACTTCTTTTTGTTCCCTGATTTGAAAATTGCGCTTGCAGGACAGAGATTTTCGTCAAATGAAGCGGCAAACACCTTCGTGAACAATTATTTGCAGAGTACTATATGGACGGGTTACAGAGATGGAAGCATCTCTGGGAGAAGTATGTAGAGTTACGAGGAGACTTAAGTTGAAAAATTGAAAATAATGTCTTGTATCTTTATTAGGTCAGAAACGTTGCAGACCAGCTATGCAGATTGAGCGTCTTCCAAGGATACACGAAATGTTTTAAGAAAATTCTGCCATCTCTTAAGTACAATTTACATGGGACATATTACTTAAATTTTGATTTTTTGAAGGAAAAAAAGAACAGACTTTAACGTTTCTGATTAAAATGTCATATGATTTAACCTGTTTTTCTTTTTGTAAATGAAATGTGTATCGTGAATTTTTTGGGAATCGGCTCTGAAGTCCCCTACATTATAAATGGCTTTTGCATAAGAGATTTGACAAAAATCTTATTACACAAAAATGTCACAGATTGTTTTATTTCCGTAAGGTTAAACATTTCTTATTGCTTTGAATTTTAAAATTCTATAATTTACTGAAACAGAAAGATTTTACTTAACGACAGGCTGCATATTTTCTTGTTCCCCTCGTACCTACCTGGAAATACTCAACTTTCAGCAGTTTGTTTTAATTTTTGAAACCTCAGATTTAAGTGGTACAATTTTGCTTATGTATGTATTATAGTATACTGATTATAAAAGGTCATTTACGATGAAGATGATTTCACAACACAAAGCAATTCTTGAGAAAATAAAGAACACTTCCATGCAAAGAGTAGTCCAGGTTGGGGAACTTACTTGGAAACATACATTGAATCCTTGGTCAACGTTGAATTTGATGTTCTTTTTCTCATCCTCGAGCATTCGCGTACACGGACCTGTTCTAAGCTTTTGAATTAGGCGAGGTATTATCGTGCTGCTCAAAAGGTTACCCTGACTTCATCTTTGTTAATACATACCTTTCAGATAATGCACTGATTACTTCACATGGACATAATATTTATCTGTCATTTGACATCACATACATTCCATTGGCTGAAGTGATGCGTTCATTGGTGCTTAGCAAACATCCGAGAGGCGCACCAGTACCTCTCTGGCTCTTCCGAGAATAATCAGTACGTTATCTGAGAAGTTTCTGTTAACAAAGATAAAGTCAGGGTCACGTTTTGAGCAGCAAGATAATACTGGCGCGCTTCTCGGATGTTTGCTAAGCACCAATGAATGCATCACTTCAGCCAATGGAATGCGCATGAATCACAAATGACAGATGTCATGTCTACGTGGAGTAATCAGTACGTTATCTGAGTGGTTCCTATTAACAAAGGTAAAGCCATGATAACGATTCGAGCAGCACAATAATGCATATCTCTTTACACTTCTGTGTGCAATATCATAGTTTCATAAGTAGGTGGTAGAGGAAGTAAAAGCTAATACGAATCAGGAACGTGTTCTTCTGAAGCTGTTAACTACACTGGGCAACAAAAAATAATTTTTGAATGTTTCGAGCACTTCATGAGGCAGTTCCTACTAATTTTGGGTTGATAAAAACAAATATGACAATGAAAATTTTTTATTAGCTCTAGTTTCTATGATATACACAAGGTGGAAGTATTGCATATTAATGGATTGAGAGAAAAGGATGCATTTTATTTACATACATGCTAACAACAATGAAAGTGCATTTTACATTTACATGCTAAGGGTTATAAATTCCTGGAAAAATACTTCGCAGATAGTCGTGTCTGAAGAGAATCATGTGGTGGCCTATTGACTACGTCGTCTTTTAGCTTGCCTCTTGAGATGGAGTTCCGCAGAATCCCTATACAAAGACCAACAGTAATCCTCAAGCATTACTTCATTCTAACGACCCTGATATCTTTGTTCTATAACAGAAATGTCCTGATGGAATCTCTCCCCATGTTCATCACTAACAGCTCCACAACTAGGAGGGAAAAAGTCTAGGTGGGAGTGGAGAAAATGGATCTTAAGGGACACGTTGCATCCAAGGTTGCGGTATTTTTGCAGGAGCACTGTCACCAAATACTTGTAGTTGTCATTTCTTTTGTTGCCTAAAAATCCATGAACAACACCCTTGAAGGCTTCCCAAGCTTCCTTTTCTTTCCCCTTCAAAATTTGGTCAAATGCAGGATCCTTTACAAGTTCTCTTATTTGTGGTCCGACAAAAATGCCTTCCTTAACTTTTGCATCACTTAATTTCCAAAATTTCTCTCTAATTTTGTTTTGTTGTTTGACTGGTGTGCCAACTCCCCCCCCCCCCAAAAAAAAAATCCCCCAAATTTAAGCTCTTCACTCTAAAAAATGAAATGTCACTTTATCTTCAAAACAAGAGCTAATCTATCATTTTTATGGTGATTTTTTTAATTCAGCAGATGGAAATACATGTAAATTCACTATGTCTAAGCCCGAAACATTTTCAGTGTTGCCCAGTGCTATTGTAGATATTATAATTGTTACCTGCGTTTTTATAATTATTACACACTCAACAGCTAACACTATTTTCCACTATTCAAGGAACGCAAATATGAATAACTATAATACCTGCATCTTCATTAATATTGCTTACTTCCATCAGATCTTTAGAACCAACATTTGTCTTATTTTAGCATTACCGGAAGACTTAAGACACTTCCTGGCGTTAGTTTAGAAGAAGAAAGCAAGTAAATAAAGGTTCCTTTTCCAGGCTCAAAAGCTCACTGTATGAGTAGGTGCTGCAAGCTGTAGCATAGAGCTTTCTGAAACATTATAGACACAAAACACAAGGGAGTAACAATATCAGGAAGAAAAATGAACAAAACAAAACAGAAACAAAAAACCAACAAATTATTCGCTGGTAATATCACATTGATAGAAAAAAGGGTAAGATAATGATCTTAAAGATAAATTGCTGTTAAGAATGTGTAATGAAGACGAACATATAAAAAAATAAAGGGAACAAAGTTTAGGAGAAGAAAAATAAAAAAGGGACATGATATCGAGGTATGTACGAAAGCGATTACGATGCTTGCTGCTCCATGAGCCCATATCAAGAATCAAAACAGGGTTACGTTGGGACAAACAAATGTTTAATATGGAGTAATTAAAACTTCTGGTAACCGGTTCAATGGGTTCTCTCCACTGCGTGATAGAACCGATTGTCGCTGACAATATTTGAGGTTAGGAGTACACTAAAATCCTTACTGTATAGTAGATGCTGGACATATTGATCTTCTGCTCTCAAATTGGCAGTATATGTCGCAGAAAATGTTCTCTCTCACTCGATTAAGCTCAGCAGCAGGCGGTGTTTTTGTATGTTTCAGTTACCGTACAATTTAATGAGTACTCAGACGCTACTGCACTTGCGAACGAAATTTGCTAAAGAAAACGTTCAGTAGACTATGGCTGCCTTACCCGGAGTAGCTTCTGTTTGTAATTCTAACTCTGGCCGTGATAGCCTGCTGTTATCCAGAAGTACAAGAATTTTCTGTAGCCTCTTGAACTGAATGTGTCATTACTCATTTCCAGGGCTAGGAAGTTGGTATCCTACGCAGGTTGCGACCGACCCTCTCCCGGCATCCAAACAAGTCATAGAAACGCACAGCGGAGAGGCATTGAAACCGGTTGCCCAGAGGAAAAAAAAAAGACTTGTGTCATCCGTAAATACACATCTGTTTAGATCATTATGTACAACATACAAATTCTTATATAGTACATACCGGTTTGTCTCTAGCTGATCTCATTATTTAAATAGGCACATTGTGGCAACGTCCAAGCAATTATAACACGGATTGTAACATCTCCTGATCGAATGTAAAGTAATATCCAAATAATAAAATTAATTTATTAAATATCTGAAGACTCTTACTAGACAAAATGCCAAAACAGGAATTTTACTACATATTTACTCATCTGCGGCCGTATTACTAACAACAATAATGTACCTCTGAAGCCTTTCAAATGAAAAACTCATTCTATGTCCCGTAAAACAAGATTTAGTTGATTGATAATCTGTTGAAAATTCGTTAATGGTTTCCACTAATTTTGTTTCTCGATCTGGCTTTTCTTTTCTCCGTGTTTGCTGAAGTATCCCACTGAAATGTACATGAATAAGTACATTTCTAGAAAACATACGAGGGCTGTTCAATAAAGAATGATCATAATTTTTTACGGTCATAATTTTTCGCACTAAAATTCAATCTTATTATATTCTGTTAGCTTAATGTGAAACAAATACGCCGTAGTAGTTTCATTGTTGGTACTCCTGGTACCCACCTATGAGAACCAGGCAAGTTCAGACATGTTCAGTATCGCCTACCACTGTAATGGAGGTAACATGCAGTTAAAGTTGATGTTAGAGGAAGATCCGGAGTTTCTTTCAAACGTAATCACTGCTGATGAAACTTGGCTACAGCATTTTAATCCTGAGAGCAAACATCAAAGCTCAGTGTAGAAATCTCCTTCATCACCAACCCCCAAAAAGCAAAAGTGGTTGCTTCTGCTGGGAAAGTTATGGTCATCTCGTTTTTTGATATTTATGGAATGGTTTATCAGCATGTTGTACCTGCACACACATCAGTAACTGAACAATACTACAGGGATGTCCTGAAAACATTGCAAGTTCATATCAGGTGCAAAAGACCACATTTCCGTGAAGCACGCTGGATGCTGCACCACGATAATGCGCAGACGCATATTGCCAATGTTGTTGCTGAATATCTTGCACAAATCAACGTGAAGTGCATCCCTCACCGTCCCTATAGTCCGGATTTAGCCTTAAACGTCTTCGTGGGAGGTATTATCCATCATCAGAAGCAGTGGTGAAGGCTCCGGATGCGATTTCGAAGGATCTCTCAAAAAGATGGTTCCCAGCATGTCTTTGAAGACTAGCAGAAACGCTGGGAGAAGTGCATCGCATTAAGGGGAGACTATTTTGAGAAGGACCATCAAAATTATGAGCATGAGTAAAGGTACGTTGTCAAAAAAAAAAAAAAAAAAAAAAAAAAAAGTGATCATTCTTTATTGAACAGCCCTCGTACAATGATTTACAGCAAATTTGGTTGCTCATCTTTGAAGCACAACAAAGATGTTATTTGAATGTCTTCCTTCCTACCAACGCGCTCTGTCATACAGTTACCCCTGTTTTGCAGTAATGAGTTGCAATCTATGATGAACCTTGCTCTTGGTAGGAGCGCTACATTGTATAGCCCGTGCCTGGCCATTGTTTACACTGCTCAAGGAAATCGGTACGAACTTCCTAGCTCTGCTTATTACATACTGAGGGAATCTTGACACGTTGGCACGAAATAGAGCATTTACAACGTGGATAGGGAAAAGAATGGAAAAATTGACAGGCTAAGTAATTAAGCATAATTTGGTGAGGGAAGACAGAGCTGCAACTGCTCACAAAGAGAAAGATATATAGAGTAGAATATTGGCTTAGTGAAGGCGGAAACAACTGCTTGTTAATTTATTGGAGAGAATAATGATTGGAGAAAAGATTTATGGAGTATCTGTGAGTTAAGCAATATTAAGAAAGCGTTCAATAGAAGAAAACAGGAAGGAAGGAAAAGGGATAAGGACGGATTTAAGTGAAGAACCAGTCCTTTGAAAGATAACTTTGAATGATTGTTACCTTTGTGTGGAATAGCTGATAAACCTTTTCGCCAGGGTTAAAGGGAGCTAGAAGTAGCTAGAACACAAAAGAGCAAACAGCAATGCTATGACTGAAATATTTCTAAAATCACAATTGTACATCAATATCGATGGAAGGGGTTACATTTTGATTTTAAATTACAAAATTCATATCAGTTTATATTATATTATATATAGGTATATAAACTAGACGCCATGAACATATCGCACCGACGGTGTGCCAGAATTACTTTTGTTCGCTTAAAATGATTGGTCTGGTCTGGGTTTGAATCCACGATCTAGGGATCATTAGGGCATTGTTCAATCAACTGAACCGACCAGATCACAGGACATTTGAACGGGTCCTTTTGTTGAGCTTATGGAATTTCAACTTGTAAGGTTTAATGTGGCAGTAGGAATGACTCAGTCCGGAATATTTCAGTCCATTTAAGCACAAATGGAACAATATTTCTAAAGGAAAAGCAGAAACGAAGTCCATAACACAGAGACAACGGCAAAGTTGCTATTTTGATCTCTAGCTTCGCTTGGAGCTACAGCCACCGAGGTATCCCACAATGTAGCAGCATCATCTCGACAAACGCCAAGTGCAAGATAAAAATATATTGTACAGGATAAAGTCGAGATGGTTTAGTTTTGGTGGAAGAATTTACACTGAACAGCTTTCTTCCGACTTCTCTGATTGATATTGTCAGGGCAACAGGCATAAAAGTTTCAGCACAAATAAGGAAATAATCGGCGGATAAAGGTTCATGGTAATAATGAGCCTTGCTAAGCAGTTAATGATAGCGCGGCTATTGTAAACAAGCTCCGGCAAGCAAAATAACTGAGGTAAAGGACTTGCCGCTCAGATAGAATTTCAGTGTTGGAATGTTCTAGAGATATCTCGATTAACGGAGAATGATTGTTTTCTTGTTTGCTCCAGAAGGTTCTTGGTTCATAAATTTGTGTATAAAAAGAAGCCATGGCTAGTGATTAGGGTCAGTTGTGAAATGAGAGATAGCCAGCTGTGTTGTTGTAACGAGAGCTAAAGATGTAATCTGCTGCAACTGTTTGTTATTGTGATCGACCTTGTAAGACTGTGTATATGTGATTTAATGTTCTTACGTGAGAATGTAATAGTGTATTGCTAAGGAAATAAAGGAGATTTTTAATTTCTGCAACTCGGCCTTTTAAGTCTACGAGCCCACAAAGTTACAATATTTAAAGTTTGTCTGTGTTCCACTTATTTTTTACACGATGTTGTCCAACAAATGTAGTTTTTATACTTGTGAGGTCAACAAACAGAATGTAAACTCTGATCAAATATAAACCAAACCGAAAGTAAAATCGAGGCAACATTCATGGCTTTCCAAAAACAACAGTTTAGTGCAGTTTATAGGATTGTAAAATTCTTGACATTTTCTTCTTTCATTCATCAATCACCAGTGCAAAATAACTACGTGTGCTAACGATGAAACAGTACCAAAAGTTGACTCAATCAGTGGAAGTTCGAAACGTGGATTTTCTCTGGAAAAGCAGAACATTAGCAGCAGTTGTGAATCTTCACATGTTGATGGCCATTCGTAATCAATATATTTAGATTGCTAAGGACATGCAACAGGTTCTGTGACTGGAGATAGTGCTCTTATGTTATCTATGCTGTATATAGTAATAATGTGCATTTTTCAAGGAGCTTAAAATCCTTAAAAACTTCTTAAATATAGCATGGTGTTTTACATAGTTTAGAATTTAGAGAACAAATAACTACAAAAATAGCCATCGTAAAAGTAAATGATTTTATTAATATGATATTACATTAAACAAGAACTGGAAATAGCTGGCTACATAGATAGGTTAAGATTTAAGAAAAGAGGAAACCCGAAAACACTATTGCTCACTCCCTTTTGTCACTCAGCGCCTCACCTCCACACTGTTGCTGCAGGTGGCCTGTTTGGAACTTGGTGACGAAAGTCGAGTGTTTAACTTAAACTGCGTCCTTCACTAATGTCTGTTAAATCGCACAAAACTACGTCGTTCACTTGATTCATTTCTATAAACTCAAGTCTAGCTAGCTTTTCATTTCCTACACAATATGCACTTCTTTCACCTGAAACAATTTTTAATGTAACACATTTTGCAATGTCACACTGCAGGTTTTTTTAAAAAACTGGAGACAAAACAAGAACTGAACTCATTAATGCCTAAGCTTGAGATCACTCAATTTTCATTTTACGTTCAAATTGTTTGTACCATTCTGTTAAATATGTTCTAAAGCAAAGGTAAAAGTGTTAACAGAATTCTGGCCATCAGATTAAAATACTTGATATATATGGAAACTATGCCATAATCATTACTTGGGGTTTTTTAATTTCCGTCAAAAAGGACATTTATCGATTCCCAAAAGACCAGGATTTGATTATCAACCTAATAAGTCTCAAAAAATTGAAAAATGTGTATTTTCAATTATTTTTACAGCCATGATAAAATTAAGAACCCCAGCAACGTTTAAGATGTGCACATAACGCCTGAAATTTTGTTTTCAGTGATACTTCCCGGCACATTTGGCTTCCCAAAATATGCAGTGATTTAATTTATATTCTAAAGATTCGTTTTTATCTTTTTTAATTTCTATAGTAACCCACTAACAAATATTGTTGATACCAACTAAGCAGATTTACAAAGATAGCATCAGAAACGTCATAAAATTATAGAGTTATTTTAAGTAACTTTAAACATAAATTTTATTTTATCCGAAAATAATAAAACATTATAAGCAGTAGAATATATAAATTATCACTTTAGGAATAATGCGAATACAAAATAGTATGTAAACCAAAAGTAAGTGTATTTTGTACTGTCTTGTAAGTCAAAGAAGTATTGATTTCAGCAATGCAACATTTAAATTGTAATTTCTAGAAAGTTAAAATATTTTAAGTATATTTCCCATTATTTCAAAAGGTTTTGAACTTAGAATCATACTTGCGAACTTCCTAAAATTGACTCACAAAAGTTTCCTTCATGCAACAAAATATGATCCAGAAATGAAATAATTCACTGCGTAAAATCTTCGATGCGGTAAATGTAACAATTGTATTACATTTTATAAGATCGTTAAAGAATAAAAATGCTTTCTCAAGATTTTTCTCGGGAAGCAAGCCAGGTGAAAAGACGATTAGAAATTGATTCGGGAGCGTACATATCTCCCATCATTAGGATATTTATTAAATGTTATAACCACAAATGAATCATTGGATATAACACAAATGTAAACAAAGACAAAACGCTATCAAAATTCGCATTACTGAACAAAAGACTGTTTTCAGTAAATTAAATGCCAGGCCAGGAGATGGCGTGAGTACAGAAAATTAATTGGGTCAAAGAAATGTAACTACTTAACTTGATTATCAAGCTGTATAGATATGTGCTCCTTAGGTCGACGGATTTCCATTTTAAAGGCCGGTATCACATCGTGATGCTGGATTTCAGTTCAGCTCCTCTTGGAAATCGGCCTTAATAATGCAAATCCATCGACTTAAGAAGCACAGATCTATACAGCTTGATAATCAAGTTAAGTAGTTACGTTTCTTTGACCCAATTAATTTTCTATACTCACGCCATCTCCTGACCTGGCATGTAATTTACTGAAAATAGTCTTTTGTTCAGTAATGCGAATATTGATAGTGTTTTGTCTTTGTTTATATTTGTGTTATATCCAGTGATTTACTTGTGGTTATAACATTTAATAATATCCTGACGATGGGAGAGATGTACACTCCCGAAACGTCGATTTCTAATCGTCTTTTCACCTGGCTTGCTTCCCGAGAACAACTTGAGAATATTCGTCGCCAGGAAAGCTTCAGGTCTTAATTTAGTAATGTTTTCTTTTTGTCACACATACTGAAATTCTTCCTAGTGTCATGGCAAAACATGTAATTAAAGCAAACCACACCACTTTCTAGGTTATGCGCAGATTTTTAGTCCAAATTTTACGTTTCATAACTTGTAGTATATGCAAACGCTATCAGAAAATGAGAAACGTATGTATATCCTATAGGCATAGAATGCGAATGAGATAATTTACGTAACTAGTTGAAAAATCCACGCTGTCCATTACTGTATATTTGTGTCCATTTAAGTGGGTCACTAGTGATGCAATTCAATTTTAAGTCTGAACACTATGCATTTAGTTACATCTACAGAACAGATCATGAACGTAGTGAAGGATAATAATATGCTCACAGGTAAACTTTGATTTATCGTATCAATTGTGTAACGTGGTACATTCGATCTGTAAACTTATACCACGTAATGCAATGGAATTTAATGCTTTGTTATTTACATGGTGAACAACTGTTGCCTACAAAGCTGTAAAAGCACCTCATTTGTAGCACTCCCGTACAATTCACGGGCGAACCGTAAATTTTGGTGCCTATCTACGAGGGTGGTCTGAAAAGTTTCCGACCTCAACATGAAGATGGCAGCACTCGTAAATTAAAGCTAGTAAATTTCGTTGCTCATCTGTTGACAGTTACTCACCAAAGATTCAGCCATTTTGGACGCTCAGTTCTCATGTAACAGTCGTTTGAGTGAGTTGATGTGAGTGTTTTTAGAAAATGGACAAAATCGAGTATCAAGCTGTCATTAAATATTTGTTTTTAAAGGCAATACGCCTACAAAAATCAAAGATGAGTTTGATTCTGTGTATAGGGACTCTGCACCATCATTTACCACAATTGAAGTTTGGGCAGCTGAATTTAAACGTGGCCGTAAGAGTTTGGGAGACGATGAACGTTCGGGACGTCCAAAAACTTCAACTACCTACGAAAACAACGCTAACGTTCACCAAATGGTGCTAGACGACCACCGAAAATAAATGAGAGAGATAGCAGAGGTTATGAACATGTCAAAAGAACGCATTGGTCACATATTAAATCAACGTTTAGACATGAGAAAGTTATCCATGCAAGGGTGCCGCGTTTGCTTACGTTAGACCAAAAACGTGTTCGAATGAACATTTCCAACGCACTGTTGTCGCAGTTTATGCGCAATAAATGCGAGTTTTGGTGCCGATTAATTACGGTAGATGAAACTTGGATACACCATTATACGCCCGAAACAAAAATACATTTTAAACAGTAGACTGCAAAGGTGGAACCGGCTCCAAAAAGAGAATTTTTTTTTTCGGCTAGGAAACTGATGGTGACTGTCTTTTAGGATAGTCAGGGAATTATTTTAACCGAGTGTCTTCAAAAAGGAAAAACCATTACAGGAGCATACTACGCATCATTACTTGACAAGCTGAAGGCAGAACTTGTGGGGAAACGGCCACATTTGCAGAAAAGAAAAACGCACCGTCTCACACCTCAGCGGTTGCAATTGCGAAAATCCACGAATTACGATTTGAACTGCTTAACAATCCGACTTACTCACCAGATCTAGCCTCAAACGATTTCTCTTTGTTCCCTAATGAAAATTGCACTCGGAGGACAGAGATTTTCGTCAAATGAAGAGACGATCACCTTCGTGAACAATTATTTTGCAGAGAAAAACGCCGAGTACTATTTGGACGGGTTACAGAGATGAGAGCATCGCTGGGAGAAATGTGTAGAGTTACAAGGAGACTATGTTGAAAAACACCGAGTACTATTTGGACGGGTTACAGAGATGGGAGCATTACTGGGAGAAGTGTGTAGAGTTACAAGGAAACTATGTTGAAAAATAAACAAAAAAATCTGGAAAAATGTCTTGTATCTTTAATAGGTTGGAAACTTTTTAGACCACCTATGTATCTCTTGTGCGAACTTACATAATTACACGAGTATAATCACACAGTTGGTTGATAAAGTATTGTTTACTTGTAGGATTACTATAGGTAAGTATAGAAAATTATTTGTCTCCACAATATACGTAATTTTCTTGTAACTATTCATCAAACATTTATTATTTCGTTGAAAAATATAACATTAAAATGGGTAGTTTTAGAATTACATAAGTTACTTAATACTTAGTCATGAAATGAAGTGTCGAAAACGTATAGTGTCCTCTGCTACATTATGTACTTTAAAACAAAATAAACTCTAGGTGTACATTATATCCGACATCATGAGGATATAATGATCTTTTAAAATACTCGGCATTCACAGATTTATTAATAATTACTAGTTTATAATTTATTCATATAAATCAGTACATTTTAGATATTCTTCAACCACTTTTCTCTCTGCTACGTACTAAATGTATATAATATGAAATTAGATGGGTAATGTAAAGAAAAATATGTTTTATGGAAATTCGAGAGCTGTGATATATATCTGGCCTCATTTTATTCCCTTTTTTATTTTAGTTCTCGCCGTTTTGAAAATTAATGATAAGAATTTCTTTCCTTTGAAGTTTTAAAAGTCGAACTTATTTTTGGTTTACAAGACCAATGTTTTATTTTAAACTATTAAAAGTAATATATTTTAATTTTCCAATGTTGACAGTTTCTGTTTACGTCTTGTGACCTCGATGATTTCCACTTTGCTATTGGATAATTATTCCTATCTCAGAACACTTTCAATTTAATCATAGTTAAATATGTTTTTGTCATGCAATTCCTTTTAAAAAAACAGCTTCCAATAATACAACTTCTGCTTTTAAAGCATAACAGAATGTCTAGTTTGCACTTAAGAACACTTATAGGAGCTCGTCAGGAAGCTATTTCATGGTGCTGTGGGAAGATGGGGTTGCAAATGCAACCTAATGGGCACAAAAACTGTTTCTCGCGTGTTATCTTTTCCCTGTCAGGCAAAGCACCGTAAATAATTTCCATGAGGACGTAAACCACTATGCTGCTTAAAAGAGTCTCTTGAACAACCTAAAGCCCTTGTCTTAGTGCTCACACATAGTTTCATAATGGGCAAAGGGTTCTCTTTTGTGTTTAAATTATTCTGTCCTGCACACTTTCCTTCAAACCTGACCTAACTTGCTACTATGTCCAGGCATTTCAATAAATAACAGTTGATGAGTATTTTGGTCGGTACTACACTGTATACTTGATGTTCTCGTAGAAAGTATGCGCAGTGTTGGCGGCAGGTGGGGACGGCAAGCTGGTGGGTATGGATGGCGGGGGTGGCGTCATGTATGGCTTGCGGTCACACTGCACAGGCTGACTCCCAGCACTTCCGCCACCGCGAAGTCCTGCAACCAGAAAACAAAAAGAGTTTCATTTCTGACACAAATCACAAGATCCTCAGTCCTTCTCCGCAGCATTCTGGCAACAGAAACTGACAAAGGAAGGTTACAATGTTGCAAACAAAACTAACTGCATAGAACTCTAACGGCTGGTACAAAGCAACATCAACTACAATCAGCAATAAGCCGTCGCTCCTAAATATAGAGAGAACTTGTCACAATATCCATAGGTTATGTCATTCGTTTGAAAGAGGACAGAAAGAATGATGTGACAACAGTCCAAAACGGTTTCATTGAAAACATGTCCTACTTCAAGAGACAAGAGTAGTGATCTCATGTCTGGCTCAAGTTAAATACATAGATACCCCTATCTTAAAATAAATCTCGATGTCGACCTAGCAGCTGTCCTTGTCTACGAAGAGTACTCTTACCTTAGAGTAAACACTCACACTACTGTCGTGCACGACCATACGTCACGAAACCTAATCTCTGTTTCATATAACCTTGCGCCGCTGGCATGTATCACTCCGCGTGCAACTACTTCCCCCCTCATCCTAATTGGCTAATGCTTTCGTGCCATAGGCGGTGCCTTCCCGTCGCATTTAAACCTGCAGTAAACGTCACAATAATTTCCAGGAAGATAGATAAAATCATACAAATAAGAATATGAAGGCATGCAAAAATAATGAAGTTTAAAATAAAACTGAGCAAGTTGAAACTGAATATATAAGCAATGAAACTGAAACAAGTTTATAATGAAAGGCCTTCGGCCTTTTCCACTGGGATTTTTTAAAACCAGCACACATAACTTGCAAAAAATGCTTGTCTTTCAGTCTTAAAAAGTCGTGTCACGCCATACTTGTTGCGTGTCCTTCATTCATCCAAGTCTCGTCAAGGTAGTATATTTTGCGATTTGTATCACGGTACAATTTGATTGTCCTTAAATAACGTATTCGCCACACATCAATATCGCCCCTGGAGTGGTAAGTTTTCCTGTTGTCTCAATTTCACGTCGCGATGTTCCTACGCATCTAACATTCACACCTGTAAGTTCAGAGCACAGCTGTTCGACTTCTCTCACTGACAAAGACGGATTCTTTTCTGTAAGTGCATTAAACACATGCAACACAATTCCTTTTTCGCCACTTTGTAAATGTTTTCCCTTGCGATGCTCCAGCGAAAAACTGGTGGTAGACTGCCATTATATATATATATATATATATATATATATATATATATATATATATATATATATATAAAGTACACACGCACTAAACGATCAATAAAATAATTCAGCTCTCGCACTCGGCACAACACACCTTCGAATGGCGATATATGACTAATCCAGTTCAAAACAAGGCCAGTGATAAAAGTCATATAAACAAAAGTCATCACTACCGCTAAATCACGTGCTATCGTCCCACGTGCTTGAGAGCAAAGGAACCTCCTCTTTACTTCGTTTAAGAATTAAACATGCATTTCAGATAAATCAACTCTTTTGCGTAATATATTTAATTAAAACAGTTACGAAAATATAAATTGGCAATTCTCTTCCAACATATAAAGATACATCACCATGTTAAATAACGAACTAATTTTTACCGCACAAGTCTACACTACAATAGCAGCCAATGATAGGTGATAAGGTCACGTGACCGTTAAGAGATACGGAGCAAGCTTATGTGAAACAAGGATTAGAAGGACATCTGGAAGATGAATGCCAACAGTGCGATACAACTGATCGATAAAATCCTTCAGAAGCTTGCTGGAGGGGGCAGGGGGGGGGGGGTAAACGGTACCCGCTGGCTGCGGTATGTAGGAATTGAATGTAACATATTCATTCATAGGCAAACATAGTATGATCAGGAGATGAAACTCTCCGCTGAGTTCTCTCTGGAAAGACTATGGGTATTTGCGGTATAAAAAGGAGAAGGGGGACAATTGAAACATATTTGGAAGGTAAAGTAGCAAACCTTCTAAATAATTTCAGAAAAGTGATATAAGGCTTAACAGACATTAAATCCTCAGTAGAGAAACGTGACTTCTTCCAGTTGTCTAAGACATATTGGGAGGCTCAAGGCAACCAGAAGGTGTGTTAGCTGTTACGTGCCCTTGATTGGGCTTAATCATTTTATAGATGGTACACTCAAAAAGTGATCCCAAGATTTCACTGCAAATATAGATTTTGAGATTCCCCGAATCACCCTAAAAATTTCACAAATGCTCCGCAGGCTGTGTGTATGTGGACTGCACGACTCAAAATTGACTTGGTAAAATGCTAAACATGTTACTTAAGTCAGCAACTCCCAAAGATGCGAATAATCCCATCCGAAGTTGTCCCTTAGGATTAAGATTACTACGGAGGGGATTCGGCACTGCGGCTAGCTTTGATTACTGTACCTATGCTCCCAAGTGGGGCATCCCCGGGAAGGATGAGGCGAGAGCAGACAGGGCGGCCGTCCCAAGGAGCCACGACAGTGCAGAGCCCTTTACTTAGAGAAAAATTTCCCCCGATAGGCCAGGACAAAGGACATTCCCTCAACTGTGGTTCGGAAGTGGTTCCAGCAGCTGGTTCGGAGACCGGCAACCGACCTACAGGAAGAGGAAGTGGTTCATTCAGAACATACCATCCTGCTATGCACCGTCGAAACACCCGCCAACACTTCTACCCTGAAAGAAACCACCAGATGAGAGATGAGGTGAAATCATAGTGGAGATGAAATGGAGGGACAGGATATTCGGGAGATGTAATTAACCTACCCAGCATTCGCCTGGCGGCCCTCAGGGGCCTACTTCGGTAGGTACGGGTTTGGCGCACCCGGGATCCCGAGTCAACAGTCTCCCTCGTGTGGGCTCCTCTTCGTGGTTGAGGGAGACGGTCAACCGGCCCACCCACGTGTAGGCCGTGCGTGGAGACCCGTGGAGAAGACTTTTAGATTCTTGTCTAGTTTAGAGTTTAGGATTTAGTGAACGAAATTTTTAGTAGGTTTTGATTGATGTTTTTATGTACGTGTATTTTTATTAGGTTTTGTTACACTTGTATAGTTTTTAGAAAGTTTTATATCTGGCTTTTGCCGCGACTAGTTTTTTAAAGGGCGCTGATGACTGCCGTAGTTGAGCGCCCTATTTATATATATTCGCCTGGCGACCCAGGACACCCCCCGAAGAAACCCATGGGTGAGGTATATCGGCCCGGGAATCGAACCTGGGCTTCCCGAATGCGGGCCACAGACGAAACCGCCTGAGCCATCCCACTCGGTAAGCTAATCCCTTACTTAAAACACTTTATTTTCCCAAGTATGATTCAAGATTTTGAATGAAATTTCTAATATTGATTATCTTACCTAAAAACAATAGTTTTTCCGGAAGAATCTAGGTTGTTACCTCAAATTTCAACTCTTAAAAAAACAACAGAATCTTCAAGATCTAGATATTATAATACGAATAATATTATCCTAGTTAAAAATACATAGGCTACTTTCTGCACTTTCTTTACCCCGTACTTACTGTAAGTAGTCGAAGTATTGTAGTTAGACTAAAAAATTCGACACCGACATTGTCGAATGTGTGTATGTTTGTGTATGTGGGTTCGCGCGCGCGCACGGGCGTGCGTAGCTAAAGAGAAATGGTAGGTAAGTTAAATACCAAACTTGGTATTTAAGTAAGTTCAGTGATTTCAGGAATGCAATACGAAAAGAAACAAAATAAAAATGCTCATCCTAATCCTAAATTGACATGACAATTCAATTGATCGATAATTTTGATTTTCCAAAATGGTTCTTATGACTTTGATTATTTACTACGTATGTTAATGATTTTTTCACGACAAATGAAATGTATATCTGGAATGTTCTCAGAACAGTCTCTGAAAACCGCTTCATTTTGGATTACGCTTACAAAAATCAGTAGATAGTAACAGATTGACAAAACCTTACTGCACAAATTGTTAAAGTGCTCAGTTTAGGACAAATACATATTTCTGAGGTATTCTTTATCAGTTTGAATTCTCAAACTGTTCTACCTTTCTCAAACGAGATGTAATTCTTTTGCTTTTAACCCCATCCTGATCTGCAAATAGAACGTAATATCAGAGCTGTTACATAGGTACTAGGTCTAAAAGATGCGATTATCACTTGCGCCTACTATATTCCTTTATTCATCCCATCTCTCCAGGCTTACAGTAATCACTCATTTGCACAGATCTACTACGAAATTTGCAATAAATGCATGTCTAAAATGTCCATTTTGATACTATGTACGCAATAGATATAATGAAACAAATTGCATTGTTATATTCCAAGAAACTTGCATCTATGCAGGTGGTCACGGTATGGTCACAAATCGTGATATCTACTTACGTTTTATTTTCTTTCTTGCACGAATTTGTTCTCTAAGTCATCTCAATGAAATTTACACAAAAGGAAATTTAGAATTCCAATATTTGGAATTCGTTTACAAAACAATTTATACTTATCTACCAACTTAATTAGGTGTCTGTAAGATGGAAAGTAAGGTACAACCCGATTTCCCATGCCTCTTCAGTATCTGCATTTTCATAATTCATATCTCCGCTTCAAATTCCCCTTTGAAGTACTAATTCTCTATTATCTTCAACATTATTTTCAAATAACCCACTTTGAGTCGCATGACATCAAAAATTAAAGTTTCCAAAATTACACCATCTCACTATCATCGTATTGGATATAGAATTTAAGTTGGCAGTATTGCGTAATTAAAAGTCTGAGATTTCTTGGGTAAAGAGCTGCATAATATATTTGTATTAATACTTTTCAAAATAATATAATAAAACACAAGATCGACAGAATTATACATGTGTGTAAAATACATAACAGAATCTCGGAAATAACAAAACTCACTTCATCTCGTGTTTTCAAACTATTCCTCGATTCTGCACCTATATCAGAAACCCTTAAACCAACTTTTAGGGCTAACAGCTTAAAATATTACTGTTCTTGAAGGCGACACTGTATAGTCAAGGCTTTTTCTACCACATATCTAGTACTATATTTAACTTTTTCTATCATATAACTAGTATATAGTGAAGCTATTGCATTCCACCTAGAAATTTGATAGCGAGATTTTACGAGAAATAAGCACTGGGAGACTTCCTGGATCCAATCAGATACTCATAGAAAAATATGTCAATTTCAACTGTATTTGTCCAGGATCATATACATACATGAATAGGACATTGTTGCCCGCCTCGGTAGCGTGGATGATAGCGTGTTTACCTCACGTTCAAGAGGTCCCGAGTGAGTTACCTGGATAAGTTTTTTCCGGGGTTTTCCTTTATCCTGAAAGGCGAATGTCGGGTAATTCTAAGCTCTATGGACCCCGGACTCATTTGAGCATCATTTCATCCACTCCACTCGTCGCCCGATATGGCTAAACTTTGGAGGACGTAAATTAAAGTAATAATAATAATAATAATAATAATAATAATAATAATAATAATAATAATAATAATAATAATAATAATAATAATAATAATAATAATAATAATAATAATAATAATAATAATAATAATAATAATAATAATAATAATAATAATAATAATAATAATAATAATAATAATAATAATAATAATAATAATAATAATAATAATAATAATAATAATAATAATAATAATAATGTAACACTTATTGAATAAAATGGTCTTTCAACTAACCAATTAGAAATCTTTCTTTTAAAAACAGTCCTGCTCAATGTTCTGAATTTCGTTTGGTCGATTACCAAACTAGGTATTTAAACATCTGCTGAACATCCAAAATAAAAGTTTGTTACTCTTTCGTTACTTTTTATCAATAGAAGCAGCATTTTAAATTCCTTGTTGGACGATAAACTGTTCATATGAACAATTCTATTATTTTTCAATGCACACAATCCATTGAGAGAGCATAGGCTTTCACGGCCGGAGTCAATATAACTGGAAGTTATTTCCGGGCTGTTATGCCGTGGTCTGCTGGATTTGTAGTTACCAGACGTTTCGTCCGCAACTGCGGCGGACATCTTCAGTGGCGTGGTCGTAGTCTCCTCGGAGAAGTTAGCGTAGCGTCTCAATGTCCGCCGCAGTTGCGGACGAAACGTCTGGTAACTACAAATCCAGCAGACCACGGCATAACAGCCCGGAAATAACTTCCAGTTACACAATCCATTGTTCTTTAAGCAGTCATGCAAGAAGAGAGACTAAAATCATAATTTTAAAGATTTCACAATTACAGTGGTCAATGGAAATTAAGTACACAAAACACGTTTAAACGAATTTTTAAAACAAAGAAATTATACATAAGTGCAAAGAACTGGAAGTACACACTAAATCAAAGGCTTGAAACATTTCCTAACACATTTTTAAAAATAAACTATGATAAGAACGTTGATAAGTTATATAGCCTACTGTATGCCAACTTAAGCTTTTGAAACTTCAAGTTTTCTGGCCTCGTATTGTCTGGAAGCCACAGTAGCTGCAGGAGTGAGCTGACCCAAAATTGTCTGTTTTTGTTACATTCACTAGTACACAGGAACTGCATTGTTTGTGCACCTGATGCACACTCAGGGATAATGTCGTGTTCTTCTTCCTATTGCATTTAAATTAACATTATATACTCCAGACCAGACTTTCTAATACCAACATTGTTCTTGAACAAATTATACTATGCATTGTGCCTCTGTTTGTGTACATGCCTACGCCAGAATTTAAATTCATCCTGCCTCAAATTTTAAAACCAGTTTTTTCCCTGGATTTTAGCTGAAGGTATATGATTAAAACACCTGATCAATAATTAAGACACTCGCACCTTTGCAATCACATTATACATTCACATTCAATCAAGTTGATAGTTGTCAATTCTCGTTCACTTTTATTCATGTATATAATCTTTTTACATGTATTTCTCTTTACCTTTCTATGGGATACTAATACGTACCTTCTAAGGTTTAGTTTTCTTTTGTTTCTCGTTCTTTATACTGCCTCGGCCTCTAGATGACTCGAAAAATGCTACCGTTAAGCTCTCTTTACTAATAGGTAGAGAAGTTACTGCTTAATAAACTTTTAACTGCTTCTGAAAGAATATTTGATGCTCATAAATGCATACGTTTTATTAGGAATTTAATTTATCTAATTTATCTATCCTTACACACTTTATTATTATTATTATTATTATTATTATTATTATTATTATTATTATTATTATTATTATTATTATTATTATTATTATTATTATTATTATTATTATTATTATTATTATTATTATTATTATTATTATTATTATTATTATTATTATTATTATTATTATTATTATTATTATTATTATTATTATTATTATTATTATTATTATTATTATTATTATTATTATTATTATTATTATTATTATTATTATTATTATTATTATTATTATATGTAAACAGCAAATAAAAGTAGTGAAGTATTTTGATCAAAGCGATCTACAATCTTGGAGCTATTGCTTAGAGGGACAGAGGGTGGGCAATTTTGGTTACCATTATGGCCAACAGGACTATGTTACTGGTTTGTATATTAGTTACCTTTGTTAATTTGTTAAGTTTAAGTTACTTTCGTTATTAGAAGACATTCTGCTCAGTCCATTGTCTTCTGAGGATGTGAAGATTTTCAAGAAAAGTCGCCCTCTTAACTATCATTTACATGTGTTTGATATTTTTGATTTCCTGAAAAATGGATATAACTAACGAACTTGATTAAAATGCTACATGATTAATACATTGACTGGATAATAAAAACGTAAGTATATCTTGGACTTTCTGGAAATAGTCTTTATTTTGAAGTATGTTTATACAATAAGTACACCGTAAAAGATATTTATGCTATACTTAATATATCCATATGTACGTCACTAGATATATGTTGAGGAATTAAACATTGCCGAGAGATTTTTTGTTATTTTTTTCACATACTTTTCTAAATCGGAAGGCATATTTCGTTATTTCTCGTTACCTCGTGGCCATGCAGAAGTATGGGACTTAAGTCGTCACATTGCAATAGGTATTATCATGGTACTCAAAAGATTACCCCGGCTTTATCTTTGTTGATACAAACATCTCAGATAACGTTACTGATTAGAGGGGTACTGGCGTGCTTCTCGGACGTTTGTTAAGCACTTCAGCCAAAAGGAATGCGCAGGAATCACAAATGACAGATGTTACGTCCATGTAGCGTAATCAGTGCGTTATCTGAAAGGTTTCTATTAAACTTTGTAACGACATGTTTTAGTTAAGAATTTTTATATGAATATTGGTTTCTGATATGACTATTAGTAGGCCATGTAATGACAATATAAAAAAATATGTGTAATTTTGTGATTGGCCGTAGCAATAATTGTATTACGTAATGCGGTGACGTACCAGTATATCGGCCAATCACAAAATTAATAGAGTAACGATAGTTACGGAAAATCAATAATCTTGATAGATACATGATCTTCAATCTTGTTTCACCACGATGGAAAAATATCGCGGTGAATATAAAAGTTTTGTAACGGGAAATAAATAATCGTCAAAAAGAGTTATTCGGTATTCGTAATAGTGATGAGAGAAACAATCAAAAGTGAGGAATTTTAAGTAATTAATAGAAATTATATTATAATTAAAAATAAGGATTTATCGATGTGTTGGAGGTAGCCTAAAGTGATGGATTAAGAAAGAAAATTCAAGTGAATTGTAATCCAGATTATACAATTAAATAATATATTACGAAATCGGAGTCATAAAAAAATTTATTTCTGTCACCAAAAAATCCACACCTGGAAACAGATCCCATGACTCTTATTTAATCAAATCTCGACCTGGATGTTCCAAACAGTCAACGTGCTTTCTATCTGCTGCGAGTGGAGGAAAACGCCACAAATATTTCGCCCGAACGTGTGGCTGATTAAGCTGGAGAATTATAACTCCACAAATATAGCGTTCCAACTTTGGGGCTGATTAACCATGGAGAATTTATATCGCCACAAATATTGCGCCCGAACTTGGGGCTCGATTAAGATGGAGAGAGATTAAGCTGGATAAACCATTCAACCATTTATATCGCCATACCTTTTAAGTAGCAGGATAATACCTATTACCCGTGGCGTTTGAGAAATTCCGGTCTGATATGGCTGACAGTTGCTAACGTCACAAGCGAGGTGTTACAATTGCGAGGTGACGTTTGTTTGTTTATATCATGTGCCAGTAATCAAATATGTTATAAGTTCTCAGCGAGTTTTGCGGTTATATTTATACACACAGCTTATTTGGAGTGTTTATTATGATTTATATTAACGTTTTAAAAATAAGTGGCTTGCTGCTTGTAAAGAAGTGTTTAGGAACGAATGTTATGAGAATGTTTATAACCTAAACGTATCAATTTTCAGATACTATTTAGAAGATTTCTTTCTTTCAGCATTTTTAATTTCGTTCCTCATTGACTTCAAGAAATGTATAATTAACGTTAACTATAATTATAGTGTGCTTATTCGTTACAGTTAAATCATTAAACTCTTTGTAAGTTGTGCTCGTTTTATTTTAAGTAAAGCTAACCAACATTTCCAAGGTGTGCATTTCTACTAACGTTTGTGTTTACAGAATAAGACTAATATGTAATGTGTCAGATTGTATTTCTAATTTCCTCTCAAACACATTAGACCATTTCTGTTTCCTTCTGGAACTATGGAACTATATAGAGAGTTGAGTTTGTGCTCTGTAAAATGATTGTACATATATTGAACATTTTTCTGGAAGTAATATCGTAATAATATACTCTGGTTAAGAGACCAAATTATTCTATTTTAACCCTCCCAAGACAAAATTCAGAATTGCTATCTCAACATCATCAGATTTTGTATATCTAATTATCGTGGAAGGTTATACATGATATCAAACTTTGATCTCACCAGAAATCGAAAAAGCATTTCAAAACAGTAAGAGTCATTACAGCTATCTTTATTAATATTTTAGAAATGGAAATTGAAGAAACTGGTGTTTATTTTAGTGATAAGTGCTCACAGGTGTGGTTATAATAGCCGTTGTGAGGAAGATCTGTCTAGTTTAGGAAACAAATTTTAAATAATTATGCAATCTTCATCAACAACAAAATTCTGTGGGAAAACCAACGAACGATAATATATTTTCGACACAAGAATTCTCCCATACTGTGCCATACAAAGCCAGCTATGTGTTTGTTTACACTTCGTTGTATTTTATAATTATTACTTTTAATTGATTTAATGTTGTTGAAGTGCACTTTTGTGTAAATTCGGTACCTTTTGACAATGTTTATGTTCTTTATTTGAATGCAAATATACTGCTACAGAAAAATTACGTGATATATTAGCTTGCAGAACTCCTGACTCCTTGTGCCAGTCAGCCTTTAGGTAACTATACTGTCTCATAAATAATATCGAATTTTTTTAAGAAAACAATTATTTTAAATGTGTTTTGAAAAGAAATTAACTAATTTTCAAAGTATAGACAGTTAAATTCTATGGTCTTGAGCCATCGTTCAGCGAGGTTTATTATCCCACGATTGTACCAGTTTTGGTTTTTGATGCGAAGAATTCGGTGACACCCACTTGCACTGCTTCAATGTTGTCATGGATCGAAAAAGATGACAATCTGATGATGCGAGATCGGGGCTGTATGCTGGGTGTGTAGCAGTTCGATTCCTCCCAATTCCTGAATTTGTTCCATGGTTGTTTGTACAGTATGAGGTGTTACATTGTCCTGTTGCAATAGAACTCGATTTCGTCCGTCTCAAAATTTTATGAACTAGTTCCAGTCGTTGAGAATAAAGATCCGCATCAATCGACCGCCAAACAGTCAGTGAATGACACCTTCAAAATTCCACCAGCCACACATTACTTTGGGACTGAACGGATTTTTTTAACAATGACTTTGGCAGGTTGGCAGGGATCAAAACACTGTTTCGAGGTATCAGGGTTTCGGTAATATACCCATTTTTCATTACAACTGACAATTCTTCTGACAAATCTATCATCCATGGGATTATGGATGAGCTGACGACAGATATCCACTCTACGTTCAGCCTCTTGAGGTATCAGACTATGAGATACAGATCTACAGCTTCAGTATGATTTTCCAAGTGTCTTAATGTGGCGATGTATGGTATCTTTTATGCACCAAGTTCTTCTGAAGGCCTGCGGGTACTCTTTTGCGGATTTTGTCGCAAACCTTTTCGTGTATCCTCAATATTCCTTACTTTAGGTCTTCCAGAACGTGTTTTCGTCTCCACTGTTGAAACGTTGGAACCATCGCTGTGCCACACGCTCACTAACGACACTTTTTCCTTCCACTTCACATATTCTTTGAGCTGCGGCAACGCTTTATAGTCTTGTTTCCAGTAGTGTTTTAGGACTCTCACTTCACACTTTCTTATCTCCATTTTAAGATAGTTTATTAACAACTGAAGGCTTATACTTTCTCGCAATGTAACATTAGCCATGGCATCCTGTAAATAGCATTGCCAAACCAAAGAAACCCAATACATTTTTCAAAAACCAAAATAAATTAAAAAACCGACTAGCAGCAGGAGTTCCACAAGGATCAATTCTGGCACCACTATTATTCAATATATTCATGCACGACCTTCCAAATACAAATCCCATATCCAGAGCTATGTATGCCGATGACACCGTTTTCTATTCGCACCCAGACTTAAGTACTGCAATCAACATGCTACAAATATCATTAAATATGTTGTCTAAAATGTGGCGAGTAGTATTAAATACTAATTAAACGGAAACGAAAATATTCTCCTTAAAATCTTATCAAAATCCACCCCCACTTGATCTGCAGGGGAAACAACTAACATGGAAGCCTCCAGTCAAATATTTAGGCGTAACACTTGACACTAAATTTACCTGGAATTCTCATATATCTCACATTTCTAGAATTAAAAAGCTGTATCCACTGCTACAGAAGAAATCACAGCTTGGTCTGGAGTGCTCAATATTGATCTACAAGTCTCTTATACGCCCCATAATTTCTTACGCTGCTCCTGTATGGGGTGCAGCCAGCAAATCCCACATTCATCGACTCCAGGTTATACAAAACAAATTTCTCCGCAGTACTACAAAGGCTCCATTATTCATTAGAAATGATCAACTCCACCACGAACTTGGTATTTTTCTCATAAATCTGTACTTCAAATTGATATCAGACATTCTTCGTTAGATTATCCGAAGTACTAGGCGCTGTAACCTATGACGACGAGAAAACTGCCTTAAGACATCCTACTCACTGATTCAGAAGATAGCGACTTTTCTCACTAATTCAAATTATATCCTGTATTTTTCTCATAACACCACTGATCATAATCTAGTCACGCATATCTAACCTCTCTTTTCAATCGTTATCTATCTTATTTAATGTTATTGTATGTGTTAGTTATCCTGTTATATACTTTGTCTTTTACTATCTTTCATGTGTTCTTAACTGTTTTCTGTTTGTTTATATTATAAATTTATCACCTATTGTATATCCTCAATTCCTCAGTTAATTTGTATGCAGTACTTATGTAATTTATCAATGGCTTGTTATAGCAATACTGCTGATCAGCCAAATAATAAATTTAAAAAAAAAACGACATTACTTAAGAGACCACCTAAATTATTACACCTATGCCCGATTTCACCAACAAATGTTAAGACTTAACACGAGTTTAGCAATAGTTAAAACAAATATTGCATTTCACCAACAAGTGTTAGCGTAACACTCGTGTTAAATTTTATGTTAAACTAACACGCCAAATTTCTGATGTTAAGTCCTTATCAACTGTAAATAGTCAAGATGGTGAGCATGAACTCAGCTGTTGATGTCGATTTGCTATATTTAAGACCGTCTAATTGGCATTTATAATAGAGTACGGCCTCTGAGGAGAAATGATTTTGAGGAACTATCCAGAGAAAATTGTTTTACGGAGGTATAGACTGTCGAAACATGTTGCTATGAAGGTTACTGCGGAAGTACAAGAGAGGTTAGAATATACATCGAAAGGAATATGCCGATCTCGCCTTTGCTTCAAGTATCAATAACCTTGCGATTTTATAATTCACTGAATTATGTGGATAATACACTGTCCACCTGCCGTCTTGAAACGTTCAAGTCACTTGTCCTTCGCACCTCGTTTTAAATTTACGTAATAATGAGTTAGAATATACATCGAAAGGAATATGACGATTTGCCTTTGCTTCAAGTATCAATAACCTTGCGATTTTATAATTCACTGAATTATGTGGATAATACATTGTTCACCTCCCGTCTTGAAACGTTTAAGGCACTTGTCCTTCGCACCTCGTTTTAAATTTACGTAATACTGACAACTTGTTTGGTGCTTGTAGTAGTGACACATGCATTTGAATTAAATTCGTTTCCAATATTTTCCCCGCGACAATTTTCTCTTTTACATTCACTGCATCCGGCCTCTTATTTTCCACGATATCCTTACACTTCGTCACCATTTCAATTAACAATTCTTTCCCCGTCGATCAGAAATTTGTCTCACGGCTTTATTTATGATTTTGTTCATCCGCCATTTGTGCAGACGAAAATGAAAACAAAACCGCATCGTGAGCGCATCGGAGTGCGTTCAGAAAATCATAGCTGTGATATTTACAAGTTTCTTGGCGTTAACACAGGTTTGTTAACATTTTAAGAAAATATGTTGGTGAAATGCAAGAAAGCTAACATTAATTTTAGCGCTGTGACAATTGTTACATTACATTTGTTAACGTCGATTTTAACATCTGTTGGTGAAATCGGGCACTACTGTATTCCACAACTAAATGTGTACATGAGAATTGAAAAATTGTCTAGATTGCCAAGAAGTATATAGAATAATATTATTTTGTAACAATATTTGTAGAAAAGCGAGTAAAGCATTTTCCCCACTTAATCTAATTCTTCTATGTTTATCCAAAATGTAATAACCGCTGAGGTCATTATTTAACTGATGAAGGAAATGAAGGGTGTACATTTTCCAGAATTTCAAAGATTGTCTGTTGAGGGGAGCATTAAGAATTTCAGAAAGGTCTATTTTTGTGAACGTCTGTTTGCTCTATTTAATGAATATAAATTAGCTTTACGAAATTTCAAGGGTAAACATTATAATTTTATAAATATTACGGGAGGGGTTAATTGAATTGTGTTAAAAGCCCATTGGAAACGCCGTGTTAAGTTTTCGCAGCTCCTCATCATGAGGGACAATAAAGCATATTGTAAGGTTGAGTGGAGGAAGTCGAGCGTGCCATATGCACACAACATGATGCAAGTTTATTACTTTTATTGGCGCGAGTGTAGGAGGGCCGATTTGGGTGGTCTGCTTCTTCGTGACGCCAGGCTGCAACATCTTGGGCCGTGTTCTTGTCTCAGTCAGGGTTCGTCCAGCTCTCTTGACAGCTGATGGGGAGCACTCCTCCACGAGTGGACATCCTCTAGCCAAATAAACACCGGCAAGTGCTTCTTTCTTCCTCAATATCAATACCGGTAGTTCGAGTACCGCACACCGAAAGCTTTCCTACAGATCATTCATACATTTACTTGTACTACTTCGATATTCTGATTTCACCACAAATATATGTTTTGAGGAGCCGTAAATCCCCTCCCAAATTAGAAAAACACCAATGTGTGTAAGTAGACATTTAATCAAAGTTGAATTTTGATTAAAATATGTCTATGAGTTACTGGCACTGTCAATTAAATTCGTTGTTTGTAGTTAGAATGTTTGTGCATATAAGCAATACCCTTTAAAATATAAAGCGTCTGTTTCCCCGCCCCCTCCACGAGCTCATGCATACAGTACGTAATATCAAGGTATCAATTCTAAAGCTGTTTTTAAAATATATTTAACGTACAGTGAAACATTTCAATAGGCCATAACTTTTGAACCAATAATAGGACACACATGCAACTTAGGCAGAATATAATACACAATTGGGAGGTTACATTGCACTATTTACATCTCAGAGAAACTGTTGGAAGTGTCCTCCACCAGCATCTATACATGTTTACACTCGTCTCATCATATTCTCTGAAGTTTTACGGAGAGTATCCTCGCCAATGTTACTTATTTCGGTTCGAATGGATTCCTAGAGAACATCAATTGTCCGTGGCCTATTCTTATACACTCTATTTTTAGATACCTCCACAAGAAAAAATCCGGTGAGGTTAGGTCAGGGGATCTGGGGGGCCACAGACCTTTTGAGATTATTCGATTATCAAAGAAACTGGTTACAAGTTCCATGGTGTCATTAGATGTATGGCACGTTGCTTCATCTTGCTGGAAATAACCATCTCTCAATTCGATATCATCTCCGCAAAACTTAAGAGAATATGGTGAGACGACTGCAAACACGTATAGATGCCGGTGGAGGACCCTTCAAACATTTTCTCTAAGATGTAAATAGTGTAATTTAATCTCCCAATTGTGTATTATACTCTCCCAAAGCTCCACGTGTGTCCTATTTTTGGTTCAAAAGTTATGGCTTATTGAAATGGTTCAGGTTTATATGGATCGCATTGTATTTTTAACCAGTTAGGTCATATTGGACGATGAATGAAATGATGCTTAAATGAGTCTAGGGTCCATAGATAATTCACCTTTCAGGATAAAGAAAACGCCGGAATGAAATCGAATCCAGATAACTCAACCGAACGAGATTCGAACTCGAGACCTCTTAAACGTGAGGCAGACACGCTGCCACCTACGCTACGGAGGCGGACTGCTGCTTTTAACAGGTCGTTTCTGCCTCCTATACCTATCTAAAAAAATAGCGTGTTCAACTATTTTTTAGGAAATCTATCGCGATAGAATGGTGATACCACACAAAAAGTTATTTGAAATAAACAACGCGTTTTAAAGAGATACACATTTTTTTTTACTGTAATAAGTTTTTCCCTGTGTTTTACAGCTTATCCTTTATACAGATTTCTGCATAAAGCCATTCAGAATGAAGATAATTTTAGGACCAAATTCCCAGTAAATTGGAGATGTGCCTTATTTTTCATGTAAATACCTTCAATATGAAAATAATTACAGCAATTTTTTTAAAAAAAAGTTGTGTAATATAGGGACAAATAAGACTGTTAGCAGCATTGCGTTCAGTTGGGAAACAAGGATAATTTGGCTGCACTGAATTCTTCAATATAGCTAAAGACGCAGTAAGTAAATAAATAAACAATTAAGTTATGACTTCAGTAACGTTAAAAGAATGTCCTCCAGCATGGAATTGCACTAAAAAGTAAAGAAATCATATTAAATACCATAGATGTTTATAAAAACATCATAGTTGTATAAAAAGTGCGAAGGACTTAGAAAAAGTCGCCGCATTACATATTGGAAAGAAGAGCCAAATTTTGAAATATGTTCCATATGAGGGGTAGTTTAGGATGGAGAGATTTTCTCGAAAATCTTGGTCTCCTATTCTTGAAAAGTAGGTACTAAACTTAAATACCAAATTTGTTATTTTGGTATTTATCCAAAATTTCGTTTTTGAGTTATGCTGCTGTCTCTCTCTCTTAGATCATTGATTACTTTTCGTTTTACATTGGAGGCTCAACATTGTATTTCTGGTGAAATTTCGATATCGGAATGTTTGCATGATTGCTATGTAGATACGTGATGTAGAAAATGTGACAAAAAGTGGATAATACATCCTTTTAGAAGACATTGGTATATTGTTTGTTGTACTTATGTATTGATATCGAAACACATCGGTCTAGTTGGATCTGTTGTTAGACACTGGTCTACTAATCCCCAAGTCGAGAGTTTAAGCCCGGCCCAGGTCAATGGTTTGCAAGTGTGCTTTAAACCCACAGCCCAAAGCCAGATTTATTGACTTGTAAAACAACTTGCTCCGGCACTCCAGGAGCAATTGATAACGTCGTTACCAAACTATTTCTTCCTTTGAATCCGAAGTTACCAATAAAAGTGATGTAGTGAAGCTAGACGATACGTCACCAAAATAGCGAATACCAATGTGGCGTTAGAGTGCACAAAAAAGCAATAGGAGAAGGGGGAACCTCTGTTTTAAAAACAAGAGTAGTGCTTGTGTCGGAGGTGTCAATCATGTAACGTGAGCCCCGAACTCTCGGCCTCCTGCTGACAACCTGCTAATAACCAAGTGGTGTTAGGTTCGCCCTCCACAAATGGAACAGTAGCCTAGGACAGTGCATGGGAATCCGGCAATTTTACGGTTAGTCCATTCACTTCTTACATATCCTTATACTGACGATTTAGAATATTTCATTTAGTTGTTCCAATCTTTATGAAAAAGTCGAAATAAACATCCTTTACTGGATCTACATGGTTAATCCTTCCCTTAATCACCTATAATTGCAATTACGTACACGCTGGGCTACTCCAGTTATCAAAAAATCCCTTAATATATACACAAAACGATGTGAAACATTGGAGCATCCTTAATCTTTCCCAAGTTCTGGAAATGAAGCTGAATTGATGCCACCTTCAGTACAGTTTGATTCATATGGATTAGCAGTTCAATGCGCAGTGAAGGAGGGCATAGCGTGGTGGTGGAAGATGTTAGCTTTTATCTTACTGCAAGCTAATATCTGCTTCCACCCTTACCTTGAGGCTGGTTTCATCTATTATGTCCTATACACGCACAAGGTACTGACAGGCTGTGTTCAGCCCGAAGATTTTTGCTGCGTGCCCACCCAGGTTTTGGGTTTTACCATAGGAAGGATTTTCTTTTATTAGGATGGGTTAAGGATGGAATGTTTAAGGTTTAAGATGGAAGAAAGACTTGAGGTAGTAGAGTACTCCTCTGGAGGAAGACAGGATGCTATGCCTAATGCACCCTGCCGAAGTAGATTAAATGTAGATTTAGTTAGAATAATTTTGAGGCCAAACAACTCTTGGTTGGATTATATAGGAGCTCAGCTTTTGCTGCTGGTGGATTTGCTCCGTTGTTACCTTTGAATTGCTGAACTATTTTCATCTGTCAAATTACAATGTAATATGCAAAAGACCAATATGATGCACTTCAACTTGCTGAAAAAATATGATGGTAACATAGATCTAAAGGTAGAGAGTGACATTGTGTCAGAGGTGAAAACACATAAATTTTTGGGTATTGTGTTAGATAATCGACTAACTTGGGCTGATCATATTGAAAACATATGCGGAAAAATTAGTAAATCATTATCTCTCTTAAGATATTTTAGCAAGTACAACAATACAAATATCCTAAAATTAATATACTATGGATGTATCTATCCATATCTAATCTAAGGAATAGAAATATGGGGTTCAGCAGCCAAAACACACATGGATAAACTGCTTACTTACCAAAAAAGTGTGTTAGGGTCATGTATAATCTAAAAGCAAGAGAACCTTGCAGGATACCTTTATAAATAAAAAAAAAATAATCACCATCTACTCTCTGTATGCTTATACAGCTATAATGTTTATTGTAGACAAGAGTAATCCAGTTAAAACAGTCAGGTACATGAACATAACAGCAGAACCAATATGAATTACTATAGAGATAGTGTAATTAAAACTGTCTCTCAAAAGGATGTACATATACTACGAATTAAGCTTTACAATTTACTGACATCTGATATTAAATCAATAGCTAGCATCTCAAAACAGCAGTTTAAACGGAAGTTAAAGTCTTTCCTCATAAATAAATGTTTATATAACTTAAATGAATTATGACATTGTAGCTTTAATTATACTTGAAAGTGACAAGTTCATTAAGCTCATTAAGGGATCATGTGTAGAATTAGTTTCTAATGCTGTAATTGACTATGTCAGAAACTGTAACCAACAATCTATTGACAATAAATAAATTTATTATTATTAATTATTATTATTATTATTATTATTATTATTATTATTATTATTATTATTATTATTATTATTATTATTATTATTATTATTATTATTATTATTATTATTATTATTATTATTATTATTATTATTATTATTATTATTATTATTATTATTATTATTATTATTATTATTATTATTATTATTATTATTATTATTATTATTATAATTATCATTATTATAATTATCATTATTATAATTATTATCATTATCATTATTATCATTATCATTATTATCATTATCATTATTATCATTATTATCATTATTATAATTATAATTATTATAATTATTATAATTATTATTATTATAATTATTATTATTATTATTATTATTATTATTATTATTATTATTATTATTATTATTATTATTATTATTATTATTATTATTATTATTATTATTATTATTATTATTATTATTATTATTATTATTATTATTATTATTATTATTATTATTATTATTATTATTATTATTATTATTATTATTATTATTATTATTATTATTATTATTATTATTATTATTATTATTATTATTATTATTATTATTATTATTATTATTATTATTATTATTATTATTATTATTATTATTATTATTATTATTATTATTATTATTATTATTATTATTATTATTATTATTATTATTATTATTATTATTATTATTATTATTATTATTATTATTATTATTATTATTATTATTATTATTATTATTATTATTATTATTATTATTATTATTATTATGCTCGCAAACCATGCGGCGGACCCGGAAAAGTCGAAGCCGACGTCTAGTTGGATAATAATCACCAAGAGATTGCATTGCAGTCCACGATGTATTTTATACATTTTAAGTGCCCTCTTCATCCCTTATTGGTTCCTCTGTTTCAAACTGAGCTTCATCCTCCCCACTTGAAGAACCCGTAGAAAAATCATCGCCGTCCTCTCCTGCTCTGCCCCCAATAATCCTTCTTTCTCCTTATACTGATTCAATTTGATCATGAGCCTGCATCATTCTTGCCAATCCTGTGCTGAATGCTGGAAAATTTGGCATCAACTAGCTGAATTATGTCCTCCATTCTGAACGTAACAATTCCACCAGCCACCCAGTTTCTTTGCGGTAATCCAAATAAGTTCATTGGGGATCAGTTCAGAATGATAAGGAGGTAGACCTAAAATATATTATGATTTTATTGGTGGAGACAATCTATTTTTAGGTGGTATGTGTGAGTTTTAAAGGAACAATTAAGCTGTAAATATCAGGATTGAGAACAGTAGAGAAGTTAATGGTATGGCATGGAACTCTTCTTTGGGAAGGTTTTGCCTCAGCTAGTCTATCATTACAACTCTTCTGGATATTTAACTTACCATACACCTTCCTTAAAGTAGATCTTTTTCTAAGTTTGTATAATTCATTGACCGTTGGGCGAACTATTGTCTCTTGGAAACTAACCAAGGCGAACTTCTGGAACTTTTCTTGTGGGGCGTGGAAAAAGAAGTAGAACCGGAATGCATATCCTTGGTCTCCTTAATTATTCGTCTAACGCTTCTTTCCGACATACATGTAACCTCAGTTTCACTTATCCAAAGTTTTTAGTATAGACCATACCACTTTGTGCATACCTTGCCATGCAATTATACATATTACCTACCACTTCGGAATATACGTGAATGTAGCACCTTTCCTTTCAGTTTGCTTACCGTTAATGACATTTTGAGATGTTTATGAATAAGATATGTAAATAAATAAAAAATTAAATGTTTTACAAGAGCAGATCAAACAAAAACACACACATCAGATCAAACAAAAACACACACATTTCTTAACACTAATTAACATTATGTAATGTTCATACACTTTAATTTTATAAGACGGGGAGGAACCTAAAGAACTTAAATGTTTATGTTATTATCAGTCCATCGGTATGTTACAATGTGCATCTCGCAATAAGAGCTGACGTTTTCTCCCCTAATATCAGAAGATGAACTCGTTCAATCCTCTGCGCATATTTCGAGAGCTGCGTCCTCATCTGAATCAAAATGTACCTCGGTTTTCGATAGATCTGCTCCAGTGGTGTTTTACCAGGATTTTATATAATTTCCAATGTTATTTCACATAAAAGTGGCAAAAAGGAAGCTTTCGGAAGCTATATTATTAACATTACGTTTTAATAGTTTAAAATAAAGCTTGGTCTTCTAAACCAATTTTCTTGGGGTATGTGGTTAGTGGTTAATAGTAGCCCTGAGTGGCAACGCACTGCAGCGGGCTACTTACCGATCCCAGGGCATGGGGGGGAGGAGGAGTTCAATAGTGCAGATTCTGACTTGATGCAAACAGAGCAAATGGCTGTATCGGAGACTACTGCCAAGAGTCGGTATTCTGAAGCCAAATTCATATACAAAATAGTTTACAGTAGGATTAGGATTACTTAGGAGGGGATTCGACACCGAAACCTGTGGTTTATTGTACCTAAGCCCTAAGTAGGGCATCTCCGTGAGGAAGAATGAGGCGAGAGGAGACAATGAGCGGCCAACTCAAGGAGTCATGACACCGCCGAGACACCCTCCGACACTTCTACTCTGAAAGAGACCACCAGATGAGAGAAGATGTGAAATAATAATGGAGGTGAAATGGAGGTCCAGGAAATTCAAAGGATATAATTAACCTACCCAGCATTCGCCTGGCGACACGGGAAACCCCCGAAAAAAGCCATGGGTCAGGTAGGTCAGTCACGAGAATCGAACCCGGACATCCCGAATGCGGGCCACAGACGAAACCGTCTGAGCCATCCCGCTCGGTAGCTTAAGTATACAGTGTCTATCAGTATTGTGACTTTGTGGGTTCGTAGAATTAAAAGTCCAATTTGCCGAAATTCTAAATGTTCTTCATTTCCGTCGAAATACACTGTTCAATCCTCACGTAACATTACATCACATATACACACCACAATCTACCAAGGTCGATGACAATAACGATCAGCTCTCGTTACACAGCGTTTGTTCACAGCTGTTTACTGTTTACTCACAACTCTCTGCTGTTCTCCGCTTACCTCTCCTACGACTGTTTTACAACTCGCAACTCCTCTCCTGGCAAGTCGTCGCCTCTTTAAATACCTCACAGATAATTTCTAGATTATTCGAAAATAAACCAGAACCCGAACAGTCTCTGTCAGTCAAGAAGTAACTAGAAATTTCCAATTATCTCTGTTTCGGCAGACGTTTATCTGCATGTTATCTTTGTCCACGGGCTCTTGGTTTTCACACTGCCCGCCTATCAGTTCCTTTTGTGTACACAAGCCGCGCGATCGTAGATACGGGTTCGCGACAGTATGTTGTGCTGAGAGTGCAACACAAAGATATGAAGTGAAACATCTTGGCTTACTTTTGGAGGAAATCAGCAATCTTAGTTCCAGGAACGCCTAATTGACTTCGCTATACTCTTTTATCTGCTTTTCTTAACACGGAACTTTGCCAGCTAATAATTTCTTGCTAACAGAATTGTAACTCTTGTGCTTCTTATATCATGCGTTAATTTTAATTTATGGAAAATATTTATTGCAATTATTTATCTCTCTTACTATAATTTCTATATAAAATAATCTTATCAGTTAATAATTCCGGTACCACTGCATAGGTATGAGTATCTTTTGGTGGTGGAGTAACTATGTGTCGGAATAGTCGAATAAAATTTTAAACATTTGGTTCCACAGTCTCTTTGTAACATAAAACATACATATTTTTTTCACGTAATACACAAATTCTTAACATATGTAACGAATAATGGGTGAATTGGTGAATATGTAGATTCCGCACTCTAATGTCCTCAAGTTAAGGTATTTCAGACATACAGTCTTCAGCCATCGAGAGAAGTCATCTTCTCAATTATTAATTACAAAATATAAACAATGATTTCTAATAGACAGTCAACATGAAAAATTCAATGCCATAGCCGGGATTTGAACCTCGGATCTCCTGGTTTCCGTCCAGTCGCTCTAACCCATTCAGCTACCATGGTTAATGGGATCACTATATTAAATCCTCCATTTGACTCGTATATTTCCCCGGTAGACCACTTAGGGGCTCTCGCATTCGAGATACACCGTTTGTGGCGACTTACTATCGTCTAGTGGTCTAACGGGGAAATATACGAGTCAAATGGAGAATTTAATATCGTGACGGCAAGTTGGGACGGATAGTGTATCACGGAGATAAAGAGCTTACTGAAACAGATAAAGATAGCGTGGAGATAAAGGCCTGCGGAAACAAATAATGTTAGATAAATGGAAAATTCTAGTGACATCTTGATTGATACAGAACATTCTAGAAAAGTCTAGAATTATCAATGGAGTTATATATAAGACATCGCGACACTCCAGCGGAATAGTCATAAAGAGTCGTAACGTGAGCTGTAATTGGAGCTGGTGTGTTTTGAAAGTGAGCTCTTTGTTGTGGTCAACGACCTTGGTAGATTGTAATTGTGTGTATGACGTAATTCTGCTACCATAAGGATTGATCAAAGTGTATTTCTACGGAAATAAAGAACATTTTGAATTGCTGCAAACTGGACTTTTAATTTGCGAATTCAGAAAAGTCACAATATGGAAATATTGTGATAAGATGTCATAGGTAACGAAAGTCATATAAAGTTAATACATGGATTGTTTGGGATGGATTTATTTGTTAATCAATTATTCGATATTCACTGCATGGCGTAAACCTACTTGGTGTTATTGGTGGTGGAAAAGTCTTTGCACACGATAGGATTTTAATGCAAATACACATTTCTTCTACTGCCAGAAAGAGTGGTGAGTTTTTTATATTAAATTTCCGACAATTTTACAGCATTAAATATTGTACAAAATGCACATTTTCCTTTTTGTTGTAGTAGTTGTTAAATGCATAATCTTTCAGCTATTTGGAAATTATGTTCATATTTGCTTGTTTTAAATGTGCATTTTATACAAAAAAAAAAATTGTTTTATTTATTTCATCGTGTTCGATTTACAAATACACCATTTCCAAATAATATGAACCTTAGTATTGTAACCTGGCAGCACAGATAGCAGTTCACACCAATACAATAAATAGCTCACTTCACATTGGGGAATCCCATATCTCATCTGGTCATGTCGATTCTCCCCCTTATTATAAAAGCGACTGTTTAGGAGTTCTGGGAACTGAGTTCAACTGTAATGATTATCTTATATATAATATTAAATATAGCATAACATTTAGTTCAGGACCTGTTAACACTAATTAAAATATGGGCCACTAATTTGCACAAAGGAAAGCAGTTCACAACAGTCAAACGATAATAGTTTTAGAAATTCAATTTCGAAAATATTCCAGCTGGTTTGCAATCGTTCTCTAGTTGAAAGTTCCAGAAACTCAGTTTAGAAGTGTGGTGACTAAATATTGTGAATGCCTTGTTTTCGTGTAAAATTTGGCGACAAAGCCCGTCTCTTCAATATTTGATGAGCATGACTCTATGATAAGGGTCTGAGGGAGGGTTTAACACCTTGACCTGTATCATACCTTCTGTGCCCTCACGGGATATCCTCTGGAGGGAGGTGAGAGGATACTAAGAGTGGTCGAATCTGAGAGACAACAGCAGAGGGCAGGGTCCCTAACAACTACGGATTGAAACACACTTGTGGCGGCTGGTTAAAACAGGCTCCATTCCCTGTAGGGCCCGGTGCCCCGAAGAAGGGGATTTACAGAAGGCAAATGAACCTGCCACGTGCACCGAAACTCAAACCGACACTCATTTCCACGAAATAACAACCAAGATGAAAGGTGGAGTGAAACGAGAAGTAAGGTAAAATGGAGGTACACGCCTAGCGACCAGGAGAAACCTCTGGTAAGAAAAAAAAAAAAAAAACTATGTGACAGAAATGACACAAGAATCGAATTCCGATCTCCCGAACACGGTCCTCTGACGCTACCACCGAGCTCGGTGTGATGAGTAAATACTCGGTCTCCACCGTAGTTTTATTCATGGCGAGGTTACATAAAATTCCCTTAATGTTTATTGTGGGTCAGTAAGATTATTTAATTTCTTTACATAGACATATTTATGGCACATTATCAATGTGCAAATATTATTAAAGACAGTAAAATATAAAAATTTTGTCCTTAATTTATGTTAGTTCATTTCCGATTTCTTATTACAATATCTAGCACATACAACTTCATACATATACAACACAATTAGTATACAATAAATTCAAAATCTTACATACTCCTCGTTTTGGGATTTGCATTTTCTCATGCCCATTATAATTAACCCAGGTTGTATATATAATAGAGCATTTTAAAACTTGGGATCTAAATTTTTGTTTTCCTTTATAACTTATACTATTTTTCCTAGTTGTTCTCATTAGTCTTCCCTGTTTTCCAAAGCCATTTTTGTCTCACCTTGCCGCTAAATTTTCCAAGTTTTACTATGTTTTCTTCTGATCTTAGATTCAAGATTCTTTTGCCTCTTATTCTATTTGGTATGTTTTCCGACTTATCCAAGAGAAATTCGTCTCTCCAATATTTTGTTTTTGACAGTCAAAAATATAATGCCAAGTACTATCTTCTTTTTCACACATTGGACATCTTCCATTAATATATCCATTCCTTATACCCCTTAAGTATATTGCTCCTGTTCTAAACATGCCAACCCTTCTCTTCCTACTTTATTACAGATGTCAATATATTTTGCTCCGCCCCAGTAATTTAAGATTAGCCTGTAATTCTTGTTTTACATTTTCAATTCTTATTTTTACTTCTTTCCAGAATCCCTTTTCTCTTCTTCCACTATCTAACCATAATGAACCCATACCATTTCCTGTAAAATCTTTTGAATTTTATGTATCCAAATCTCTCTCCCCTTTATTCTTGTTTATGCTACCAAACACTGTTTAAAAATATTTTCCTCATCTAACTTCCATATTCTGAGCCAATATTTCAGTGTTCTTTCCGTCACTTTGCTTTTGTAACCTAATCTTCCTAATTCCATTAAAGCAGCCGCATTTGGTGAGGATCTAGGTAAACTTAAAACAAGTCTACAGAATACTCTATTTATAACATTTATCGCTTTCCATCCTTCATCTGGCCCCCATATTTCTATTCCATATAGCATTCTGGTTTCTACAATTGAACCAAACACCCTTTCTAAACATTTTACTTGCATATTTTGAATTTTGTTAATACATGATCCAATAGCAGTCCTAGCTTTTTCCGACTGCCAGTGCTTTCCTTTTTTAGACACTCCATGCACTATTATTATATAATCTTACTCCTAGATAATCAATATTCTTGATCACCTCAATTTCTGAACCTTCCCACCGCCATTTTTCTTCTCTTTTTAGTTTGTAACCGTTTCTTTACCACCATGATCTTAGATTTAGATTTATTTATCCTCAGACCCCATTCTTTACAAAACCTTCCTTTGCTTCCAAGGATACTTGTTATGGAACCTCTTACTAAATCATCTGCAAAGCCAGGACCTGGTATCTGTTATTTAAAATTGGTAAATGCGTAACATTTTTAATTATTACTTCTATAATATGATCAATAAATAAATAGCACTGGACTTAATTTGAAACCTTGTCTAAGTCCTACATTGTTTGGCATTTTTACTGTTATCATTCCCCGATCATATTTTATACTAAATATATTTTCTTTTAATTCATGTCAATACTCTAGCGTGAATCTACGATGCCTTGCGTCATGTCACTATGTAAATACACTGCACCACCTTTACTTTAAATTACATCTTACAGTATAGCCAAAGTTTTGTCGTGGTCCACTAATAACACCACTTTGTTTGTAGTAAGACGTCATTAATGGATTTATTTAAGGCTTATAAAATCCTTTAACCATAATTTCTGATATGTTTGGTCGATAATGGAGCTTACTTTTCTTGAGGATTTTGCTTGCACGTAATGTAAATGTTTAGAACTTCTTGTAGCTCTTCTGCTCCCACTAATCGTTTGGATATCAACTGTAAATTGATAAAAGGAATCAAACGTCGTGCGGTTATTTTATATATGTGCACTTATGCGTGTTTAAAACTGAATATTTTAATTTGCTACTTTTTAGTAAATCATACAAACGGGTACATTTATTTTGCTACTTTTTAGTAAATCATACAAACGGGTACATTTATTTAAATTAACAAAGTCGTTTTACTTGAAATATCTGTGCATTCTGAACGCTGGTAATTCTCTGGAAGTAATGAGCATCCCCTTATTAGTAAATTTGGAAATGGCATAACATCAGACTTGTTGGCAATATAGTAACACATTTAAACATATTCAAGAGTGCCTTCGTCGTAGAGGATGTACACCGACCAAGTGTTGAATGCACTTCCTTTGTTTCACATTAGCAATTTTAGATATTAGATGGTAGATAGAAAAAAACTGATTGTTACTCTCACTGAGTTTCTCTATTATATATAATGTTTCTCTACTACTACATATAATATTCTTATAAAACCTTATTCTTGTATAGTCCACATTAATGACGTTTGCAGAAATTGTTTAATTATATATACACTTGTAGGTACAATGGGAATAGGGCAAAGAGTAAGCCTAAACGATACATGTTTCTTATAACTGTTCACTAATTATTCCAAATACGCAGTAGAGGAAGCATAAATGGAACTTCAATCTCGTATAGCATAGTGCAATTAGTTGTAAATATAAATCTAGGTAAACAAAACCTCCCACTACTTTAGCACACCTTATTTTCTTTGTACTTTCTCTAGCAGGTAGGTACAAGATAGGAAGAGAAGGTATTTCATTCCACCCGATAATTGCATGCCGAGATTTTCCCAGGTATCTTGAGACTCCCTGAAATCCCCCTCCCCAAAAAAGAACACTTTTAAAGAACGATAGAGCAAGTGTGTAAACAGAATAATTCACTATAAAAATGTTCAATTAAACCCCTAAGTTGGTATTCAAGTTCAGCACCTACTAAATATCTTTATTCTATCAAAAATGGATGTAGCAATTTCATTTGAAATATCATACAATACATATGGCACAGGATATTTTCATAACCAATGAATTTTAAATCTTTAAAACCTATGAATAGCCTCCGAAATCCCTTATTCATGCTACACAAGAAATGCGTATCTCGTTAAAGCACACAATTAAAGTCAAATAAATTTTTTGTGGTTTTAATATTTCTGGAATACTCGTTTCTTCCCTGTCTGGCCATTGAAAGGGAAGGGGACGGAAATTCAAAGCTATTACACAGCGACCAGCTGCTGAAATATTTGTTTATTATCGCTGAACTCCACTGTATAGGTACTAATATGTACACAGATGTTTATCTCGATTAACGTAAATAGAAGAATGAGAGTCATATGAATGTTCAAATCCAATTCTTTTAAATTTAGGGTGGTAAATAATGAATCAATCGTAATCTATCTAAACTTGTTTGATTTGTTGTTACATTATTAAACAGTTTTATTTACTTGAAAAGATACTGAAAACTGCGTTTACACATATTTTAAACCACGTTGCTTTATGCGGTTTTTACTTGTTCTCTAAAGCTGGGTCCCAAATTAGTTAATGTGTAGACAATAATTATGAAAAATGGTATTCATACTGAGAGAAAATTTGATCAATTTTGCTACATCAACATCTAATTAACAAACCATACTGAGTGCTTAAAATCGTTCTTAATTATTGTTACGATGCAATTACGTGTGTACCATTATTAATCTCGTAAAATTCAGTCTGTAAGAGATAACATGCACTTCCCTGTAATTATGTCTAACTTGTATTATTCTGCTCTCAAAACGTTACCCTGGCTTTATCTTTGTTAATAGAAACCTCGCACTGATTACTTCACGTGGACATAGCATCTGTTATTTGTTATTTCTGCGTATACCTTTGCTGAAGTGATGCGTTCAGTAACCGCGAGTTAAGGAGTTATTCGTCAGTTAACTGTTACACGAAAACACAGTGGACAGCCTGAAGAGCTATTTTAGAAGACCAATCTGTGAATTTTGCAATAACGAATGCTCTTGATAAGGTTTTTACCAGACGTTACGTCTGTATAAAAAGAAGCAATTGCAAACACAATGAATGTTATCGTTCATGGATTATTCATTTTAAAACACAAATTTAAACTATTGTACAAAAAGCTTCTAGTGTGACTTTCATAATTTTTGGTGTATATATATGGTAGATGATCCCTCGAAACTTGCGTGGTACCGACATCGAGTATCACTTCAGAAAATTCGCCCGATACTTTTTTGTTACTTCGGTGGTGGGTTGAAACCCCGGAAAAAACCTTATCTAGGTAACTCACCCTGACCGAGATTCGAACTCGGGAACTCTTCAACGTAAGGCAGACATGCTAGGCCCGCCTCGGTAGCGTGGTGGTAGCATGTCTGCCTCACTTTCAAGAGGTCCAGAGCTCGAATCTCGGTCAGGGTGAGTTACCTGGATAAGGTTTTTCCGGGGGTTTTCCTTATCCTTCAAGACGAATGTCGGTTAACTCTAAGCTCCATGGATCCTCAACTCATTTGAGCATCATTTCACCCAATGCATTCATCACCCGATATGACTTAACGTTGGAGGACGTAAAATTACAAAAAACAAAACAAAACAAAACAAAAAAAAAATCGGTGGTGATATAATTTTAGGTTTTATTTAAAAATCACAGAATATTATTGACGCAAGTAGAACATTGCAAGGGCCGAAAAATTGCCAAGAATATGGTAGCTGTAGATACAGTCAAATTATGCAAGAAAATAATTATGTGTCAAATTCAATTTCCAAGAGTAAATCACTGCATATCTCAATGACGATTTGTTACCTCGTCTTTCTTGTGCACTGGATTCCGGAAAAAATAAACTCAAAATTTACACACTATATCAAGAATTGAGTATCGAGGAAGGTGGTATCGACCCATAGTTAATTATATATCAGTTGTGAGCTTCAACTTTTCCAAAATGTATGACTTAGTACTATATTTAAATGAGCTTTTTGAGGCAATGCATTTCTTTTCCCTAATAACTGCATTGCAAGTTTTAATTAGCACATTCTGGAAAAACTGTTTCCGAAGTTTGATAACTTAAAAATATCATGTAATTAAGAATGTATTTTAAAAACTAAAAAAATTACCTACATATTACAAGCGAGAAAAAGGTTTTGCTTATATTAACTGACATGAAATTCCGCTTTTATATTATACATTAGTATATCTTTATATTAAAATCCGTGCTAGAAGCTGGTTAACATTAAACTTTCAAAAACAGTTAACGAAATTTTAGGGACAAAATATGACCCTACAGGAAAACCTCAAAGCGCTACCACACCCTCCGCTCAGGTTTATTTAAATTGTCAGGCAACTTCCTCTTCGTCGCTCTAACAAAATAATTTGTTTATCTCCAACTTTAAAGCTTTTTACATGGATCGTCAATTTGTATGTACATGAAATTAATACAATAATATTTACAAACATGTTTACAAAGTTGAGAAGTGTAAATAGCATATTCTACCTAATCTGTTTGGGGCGCCGGGGTAGCGCGGTGGTTTCGTTCGCGGCTCCCGTTCTAAGGGTCCCGAGTTCGATTCCCGGCTCTGGGGTTGGCGATTTTAAGTCGGCCCTATCCACGCCTTCACCTCTGTCTAACACACGTGAAGTATCCCCTATGCCCAACGTGGTTCGGAGTCCACGGTAAAAACTGTAGGTCCTCTCACCTCACCGCCATCTTCACTATCACCCTATCATCGGAGGTAATGGACACCGCCCTCTGGGTGCCTCCACCTGAGAAATGGGTCCGGTCATCACTTGGTGGGGTGAGGTTACCCCGAAGGCCAAGGTTGCCATGTGGGGAGTGTTAGTAACTAACTAACCTAATCTGTTTGTATTCTTCCACGGAGTAAAATACTTTCTGTAATAAATAAGTTTTGATAGCCTTCAGTATTGTTTTCCCGTTTGTTATCTGTTTTGATTTCAGCCGGTAGGAGACGTTCCTAGGTAGTCCGAATTTATAATTTCAAATCCTAAGTTATAAGTTTTCAGCATTTTTGCCTAATTTTCACCGATCGGTTGGATACTACATGACCCACAGAAATCTCCTGGTTACATCAGCGTACACTGCTGGGAGTCACGAAGTATGACGCAAAACTATGTGGTATGCAATTTCGGCACAGTCTGGGAGACTTGGAAGGTCAATTCCAGGACAAGTGACTACCCCTGGTAAGGCGCCACTCTAATCATATCCATGCTGCAATATACAGTTGGTTGGGAAATGCAACACAATGCTTCCTTTGCTTAACACGTACCTAAATATGTTGCAAACTATTATTACACACAGTTTATTTTCTCTCTTTACAGTAAAAAGCAAAGAGGGAAAATTCGGACAAATACCAAATTTAGTAGTTTAGTTCAATATATTCTAAAGCTGTGATTTTAAAAAACATTTTAAAAAATGCCTCCCCGCTCTCCCAACCTAAATATTGAAGTTTTTGGGGTTCTTATTTATTAGGAAATGGCTAGAGATTTTGACTGAATACCGTGACAAATAAAATGCAAACCGTTAATTTTCTAGGAATAGTATCTGACCAGAAGGAATTTTGTATACATTTCTATATACAACTAATATGTCTTTAAAACACCTGTTGTTCTGTCATAGATATCATAGAAAGTTTATCCAAATGTGTGGCATTTCAAAGCCAGGTTGTGGCGACATGCTTTTAATAATCTGACTATGGATTCGGTTTTCTCTATCCCCCATCTACAAGGAAAGATGTAACGAAACTATTTCTGCAAAGGTTTTTCAGATTAACAAGAAGTATGGAAATTAACTGTTCTTTCACACTGGCCGTGTGTAGGCAAAATTGTGGAAACGTAGAGTCAGACTGAAAAATTCAATGCAACATGTATTTATTTGAAAATTAATTGCTCTTTCACACTGGGCGTGTGTAGTCTAAATTGTGGAAAGGTAGAGTCAGACTGAAAAATTCAATGCAACATGTATTTATTTGAAAATTAATTGCTCTTTCACACTGGCCGTGTGTAGGCAAAATTGTGGAAACGTAGAGTCAGACTGAAAAATTCAATGCAACATGTATTTATTTGAAAATTAATTGCTCTTTCACACTGGGCGTGTGTAGTCTAAATTGTGGAAAGGTAGAGTCAGACTGAAAAATTCAACGCCATAGCCGGGATGTGAACCATAGATCTTCTGGTTTCCGTCCAGCCGCTCTACCATTGGCCATAGTAGCTCAATGGTAAAGCGGCTGGACGGAAACCAGAAGATCCGTGGTTCAAATCCCGGCTATGGCATTGAATTTTTCAGTCTAACCCTACGTTTCCACAATTTAGCCTACACACGGCCAGTGTGAAAGAACAATTAATTTCCATTAATTGACCTAATAGTGGTTAACTATAAAGCCCGGGCCTTAAAGTACTTACAAGTAGTAAGTCGCCATTAAGGTAGTTGTCTCATGTGTTTATGAGAACTCCTAAGTGGTTTACCGGGAAAATCACGAGTCAGTTGGAGAATTTAATTTCATATCGGCACGTTGGCCATAGTAGCTCAATGGTTAGAGTGGCTGGACGGAGACCAGAAGAACAGTGGTTCAAATCCCGGCTATGACATTGAATTTTTCAGTCTGACTCTACGTTTCCATAACATGAAGTAGTTCGAAATACAAGAAGGTATGCAAAATAAACGATGGTGAGTGGAGAAGGTCATATGACTGTAACACATCTGTTACGTCTTCCATAGGAACACATCTGTGTTTCACATTAGTTTAGTATATTAATTAGTCAGCAAGCGTTGGATAACATTAAATTATTAACATTAGATGTTATCCAGTAGTTTGTACTGCGCCATAGGAACTAAATTTAGACGAAGTCTAGCAAATATTGACGGCTTTTAAGCAAAACTACATATATTTCAGATTTTTTTTTTAATTTACGTCCTCCAACATATAGTCATATAGGACGATGAATGAAATGGGTGAAATGATGCTCGATGCGTCAGGGGTCCATGGAGCTTAGAGTTACCCGACATTCGTCTTTCAGGATAGGGAAAACCTCGGAAAAACCTTATCCAGATAACTCACCCTGACCGAGATTCGAAATCGGGACCTCTTGAACGTGAGGCAGACACGCTATCTACGCTACCGAGATGTGCTGCAGGAAATGCAGCAGGATGCAGGAAATAATCTCAGTATTCAAAATACAGATCATTAGTAGAGCTAAGGTTTTTGTATATTTGCATATTTTATTCCTTGATAGTTAAAAACGTATGTATGCAAGTAATAAATTTATTCTATATTGTCAGGAATATAATGCGGAAGTTTCATAGTGCATATAAAGGTATATTTAAGGTGTTAGTGCATATATAACTAAGTTTTGAATAGGTATTTATGCTAATATTTCACTTTCTCGACAATGATTTGTTCAAATATTTCACCCCGATACTTTAAGAAGAGAAGCATACGAGGAAATTTCTCTTTCACTACTACTAGGCTTTTTTTTGGCTAAGACCTGTATTTATCTACGCCTGCCAAGTCTGGGGTGCTGCAGCCAAATTCCACCTCTCCAAACTCCAGATCCTTCAAAAGCGTTACCTTCGGACTGCAGTTGCAGCCGACTGGTATGTCCCTATCGACAACATCCATTTAGACCTATCCTTCCCTAAAATATCTGACTACATCCTACACCATTCCATACCATCCTACACCTATTCCTAACAGTTTCAATCACCTCATCCGTGGGCTCGGAGAATATGATCTCGACCCCGGAGAGAAATACAAAGAGACCCAGACTTTTCCTGGGATCAACTTAAGAATCAGTAATTTAATCATCATATTCCCATACATAATTATACACATCACTCCTACACCAACATCTCTGAATCCCTAATTCATTCACTACCACTTACCCTCCATCGTTAATAAAAAAGCAACCCCTGCCAATGTCAGTAAGGGACATAGTCCCGGTATGACAATAGTCGAAGGACCCTCCTTTGCGGAGGAGGCCCCTCCTTCAACGACCCCATGGCTGTGTGTAATGCAAAGAATACTCAAATCAATTCCTTCAGTGTTTTCGACATGTCCTTCATATACTAAATATGCCTTGGTTGTTCTTTGACCTATAGAAGGGCTCGCATTGAGCGAATTCTATTATATTGATTAATGCTAGATACCACTGTCTCAAAATTTGATAAATTCATTTCATTTGTTGAGAATAAAGATCCACATCGATAGCGCGACCACTTAGAATGAATTCACAGTGAATTACACCTTCAGAATTCAACCACATATATACTTTTAATTTGGGGCCGACCAATTTTATGTTCCAGACTGCCGGTTATCGAGTCACTGTTTTGAGGTGTTAAAAGTTGCGGTAATACGCCAAGTTTTCATCAAACGTGACAGTTCTCCTGAGAAACCTATCATCCCAGGATTTAGGGATATGGCGACAGATATCCGCTTTATTTGAGCTTTATCAGGTGCCAATTCATGCTGTATACATTTACAGAAACAATTTTAACTGTCTTAATGTGGCGACATATGGCATATTTGAAGCATAAGTTCTTCTGACAACCTCATGGTGCTTGTCTGTGGATTTTCTTTCTGTGTTCTCAATATTCAATAAGTGGGTCTTCCAGGACGTTGTATATCTCTAATGTTTTGGTCTCCATTGCTGGAACGCTGGAACCATACTTGTTTTTCCCATTAGATCAAGGCCAGTAGTCCCGGAAACTTCTACATATTAGTGGCATCCTTGTGCTATTTTCTCACTAGCCACATTTTCACTTTGTCGCGTTATCTCGAAGGTCCCTCACTCCGTCGGGCATCGAAGCGACGATCTGTTGACGCTGATGTTGCTAAGGAGGCGAAATTATCTCAGGGTCCGCCTCGACGAGTATCTATATCACTACTGAACTATGGAGTAGGTGATGTGGTTGGACTGGGAATTTGGGTTTCTTTCTCAGTGTTCTTGAACTAGAAAGTCGTCTATTCTGTTTCGGCGTCGAGTTACCCGGATGTCTGCAGATTTTATAATTAAGGCGGCACTCGCGGAATGTACTCTTAACTATATATGCTCGAAGCTTTAAAATATTTGGCTTAATTTGGGAGTTCTTTAGATATCGGCGTATGCACCTCGCACTTCACTGGATGCAAATTCCTTGACGTCGCTTGATGCTGCTACGGCATCTACATTATACTTCACCAGACTGCCTCGATTCTCCTCCAACACTGCCCTTTTCTAAACTCCCTAGAAACGGTTTTAACTATTTAAAAGGGAAGGCCAATAATGCTTATGGCCACTCTAAGGAGTAAGCAACAGCGGAAGTTGTCCCGTTAGTTGCGCTGAAACCTAACAGACAATCCGGAGAAACTAAGCCTATGTATTTTATTGTCTACACGACTTTATACATATTATACCTTCTTACAAATATTATTATGAAAATCATAGATACTTTTAGTTAATTGATGGAAATTAATCATTTCTCCACACTAGCCGTATATAGGCTAAGGTTTCTGATAGATAGAGTCTGTTCCGTTGATTCTATCAATCAGAAACCTTAGCCTATATACGGCTAGTGTGGAGAAATGATTAATTTCCATCAATTAACTAGAATAATAAGAGCTAAATGATGAAGACTGGGACTTAATACTTACGATAGTAACTCGCCACAGACGGTGTACCTCGGATGCGAGAGCCCCAAGTGGTCTACCGGGAAAATATACGAGTCAACTGGAGAATTTAATGTCAGGACGGCACGTTGGCCATGGTAGCTCAAAGGTTAAGAGCGACTGGACAGAAACCAGGAGATCCGTGGTTCAAATCCCGGCCATGGCTTTGCATTTTTCATGTTGAATCCTTCTATGATAGATACTTGCTATTGAGTAAACTGTTTACATAATTATTAATAACTACTACATCAGTAACATCTACTAGCTTATTTTATATTAGAATAATGGGCAGGCGGAAATATCGCTACAACTTCGACCACAAAATTGCTCGGACTGCAGCATTTTCCAGTAGTGCTTCTGAAGGAGTCCAAGCACACATTTTGTTGCCTCCATTTTAAAACTTTGTAATAGGAACTTCTGGTTGTCAATATGTGAACAATACGGAACAACAATTTTAACTACCTGTAAATAGTATTGACAAAAACAAAAGCATATACACGTGCCATATAAACCCAAAACACCGACATTATTTACGAGATAACCTAATACTTGTAATCTTGTTGAGAACTTGTATAACAAATGGCTGTGGGGAGAGAGAGTGGGGTGAAGCACCCTGTCTCAGCGGGAAAGGTGATATCTCTGCACCAAATGATGTAGCTCCCCTGGGCAACTGTCTGTCATTCTCATCTCTCTGGAACATGCAGTGTCATCTTTCTTTGCTCCCTTTTCCTTCCGTGCAGACTTAAAACATATCTCACGTGTTAGTCGCAACACCGACCAAACAATTATGTACATGTTTACTTACTGCATCGCCTATTTAAAGTCCAGATTCCACCGAAAATATTCATATCTTTAAAGATTCCCGGGTTAAAAAAAAAACAAAAAAAAAAAAAAAAAAAAAAAAAAACTTCCATGTCTGTGATAAATTCGGAACTGGAATTAAATTCAGCATATTCTGAAGATGAGACACTTACATTTTCAAGGAAATTGCCATTTCTAACCTATCTCTTATTTGGCTCAAATTATATGACTATAAAATGCAGTATCTTAAATTTAATGAAAATATTTTCTAACGTTCTGCTCATTTTGAATGTTTTTGTAGGTCTAAATGTGAACGTTTATCCAGAAGTATAACGGCAGTGGTTAGAAAATGTCATATGAATGTAACACATGATATGCTTTATAATTTTTTGGTCATTCGAAGGTGGACTGACTTTATTAATTAGTTTAACTCGCATTCACACTCTTCACCTTCTACACGTAGCATCATACGCTGTGGACCTGGTAATACACAAAATGAGCACTTACCCCTAGTATGACAACGGGCTTGCTGGAAACCGGACTATGGGAACCAGCTCGGGGTCCCTCTAGAGATTCCTCAACCCGGCTCCAGGTGTCTTCGTGCAGCCGGTGAGTTTGAAACCTCCTCCGTCAACAGTAAAGGCAAGTTACAACTCTACAATTATGCACAGTAGCACAGTGACCTTTGTTCAAATTGGTCGGTCATACGGGATCAAACCCGAGACCTCCCAAATGTGATTCCTAAGCGTTACCCCCTGAGCTACCCTTCTCGGTGTGGAAAAGTTGAGTAAATTCTTCTCCATACAGTCCCTTTAATAGCCAAAGCACTTAGGTAAATGCCACGAGATAGCCAAGATATAATAATCAAGTTGCATTAGCACTTTCTCTACCGCTATCTTATGGTAGACGATTTATCTGCAAGTTGGACATCGCGAATTTATCTGCGATACACATTTTAATTCAATCCGAACGCAGAAAATCACTTTTAGAGGAAGGTCGAGTTTCTATTCGGGCACCTTTCATCAAAGCGATAATTTACAAATTGCTCAAAAGATAGTACAATGTTGGGGGATCTGATGAGAATGTAAAATTTTTAGGATTTGCCCTGAACTGTACTAAATATCTCTGCAAACGCACCTAAAATGTAATGATGTGATGCCTAATATGTAAGAATGATTTTCCTTAAAAGTTGTGTAGTCTATTGTCTACTCAATGTGGTGAGACGAAGTGATGTCATTTAATCAGTTAAAACCATGAAATGTGTGTAAAATAATGTTTAAAATCTAAAAAATCATACGCGTTATATTCACATTACTTTCTCTACTTTACTCATCCAACAACTATTATTACATAAGTTTATTCTTGTCTGTTACTTCCTGTTAACCGAGAGAAACGTTCGTTATAGGTCGGTACCTTTGCATGTCTTGTTATAGATATAAAAGAATATAGCAAGTTAAAGCAATTCGGATTTTTAAAAGATGGATGGGTTAAATGATGGCTTAAAATTCACGAGGAGAAACAAATTGCGACTTATAACTTGATAAACCATATTACCTATCTGAAAATTGAAGCCACTAACATTGGATATTTCGGAAATGGTAAATACCACTAATAACTTTTAATACCTATTGTATTTTATGAGATTCCGTTTTTATGTGGAGCAAGATTTTGTTTATCAATCATACAGGATTAGGGTTACTACAAAGGAGATTCGGCACTGTGGCCAGTCTTGATCTGTTGTACCTATGCCCCTAAGTGGGGCATCCCTGGAAGAAAAGCTGAGGTGAGAACAGACAAAGGGCGGCCGTCCCAAGGAGCCACAACAGTGCACAGGGCTGGCTCCCTATATTTTACTTAGAAATCTCCCCTGGTAGGCCAGGACAACGGACATTCCCCCCTACTGTGGTTTGGGAGCGATCCCAGCAGCCGGCGTGGAGATCGGCAACCGATCTACCGGAGGAAGAAGTGTTTCACTCAAAGCATAGATATCATCCTGCCATGCACCGCCGAGCCTCTCGCCGACAACCCTGAAAACTGCCACAATATGACATGATGTGGAATGATAATGGAGATGAAATGGAGGGGCAGGAAATTCGGGGGTTGTAATTAACCGGGACCCAGGAAGCCCCCCCGTAAAAACCTATGGGTCAGGTACGTCGGCCATGGAAATCGAGCCCGGGCCTTCCGAATGTGGGACAAAGACGAAACCGCCGAGCCACCCCGTGTAAATTATATAAATTATTCTAAACTAAGAGTGACCTCAATATATATTTTATTTGTTATGCAATTATCTTAAAACTTTTTAATACAAATCATTAATCATTTTCTGAAGAAAAAATTGTCTATCTACAGCGCAGTTTGAGGTCGGCATTTCTCTTTAAAATCTTCGTTTAGAAATGCTGAATTTAAATTTCAAGTTCGATATTTAACCGATATTATATATGTGATTGTTCGGTTATACATAGCTGCTCTGACAAGTTTCCGGCCTAATACGGATACAAGACATTTTTTTCAGAACCTTTTTTTCAGCATAGTGTCCTTGTAACTCTACACACTTGTGCCAGCGATGCTCCCATCTCTGTAAATCTTCCAAATAGTACTCGGCGTTTTTCTCTGCAAAATAATTGTACACGAAGGTGATTGCCTCTTCATTTGACGAAAATCTCTGTTCTCCGAGCGCAATTTTCAGATGAGGGAACAAAAAGAAGTCGCTCGCAGCTAGATCTGGTGACTAAGGCGGATGGTCAAGCAGTTCAAACAGTAATTCGTGGATTTTCGCCATTGCAACCGCTGAGGTGTCAGGCGGTGCGTTGTCTTTGTGAAACAGAATTTTCTTTTTTTGCAAATGTGGTCGTTTTTCTGCAAGTTCTGCCTTCATCTTGTCAAGTAATGGTGCATAGTAGCTACTGTAATGGTCTTTCCTTTTTGAAGATAATCGATTAAAATAATTCCTGGTTTATCCCCCCCGCCAAATAAAAAAAGTGGTCATCACTTTCCCAATCGAGAAAACAGTTTTTGCCTTTTTTGGAACTGGTTCCCCCTTTGCAGTCCACTGTTTGGACTGTACTTTTGTTTCGAGCGTATAATGATATATCCAAGTTTCATCTACAGTAATTAATCGGTGCCAAAACTCCGATTTATTGCGCCTAAACTGCGCCAACAGAGCATTGGAAATGTTCATAGGAACGCGTTTTTGATTTAACGTTAGAAAACGCGGCACCCAGCGCGCGGACAACTTTTTGTTAGTCTAAATGTTGATTTAATATGCGACAAACACGTTCTTTTGACATGTTCATAGCCTCTTCTATCTCCCTCACTTTAATTCGGCGGGAGTCTAGTATCATTTGGTGAACTTTGGAGATGTTTTCGTGGGTAGTTGCAGTTTCTGGACGTCCCAAACGTTCATCGTCCCCAAGCTCTTACGGCCACGTTTAAATTCAGCTGGCCAAAATTTCAATGTAGTAAATGATGGTGCAGAATCCCCATACACAGAACCCAACTCATCTTTGATTTCCGTAGGCGTATTGCCTTTCAAAAATAAATATTTAATGACAGTTCGATACTCTATTCTTCCATTTTCATAAAGACACTCACATCGAATCACTCAAACTTCTGTTACATAACAACTGAGCGTCCAAAATGGCTGAAACTTTGGAAACTATTAACAGATGGACAACGAAATTCGCTAGCTTTTATTTACTAGAGCTGCCATCTTCATGTTGAGGTCGCAAACTTTTCAGACCACCCTCGTACTGTTCTTAGACAGACACATACACATAAATAAAGGCGCACACACGGACCTTTTCTAAATCTGTTATTCATGGGACCTCAAAATGTGGATTCCTGGTGAAATCTCGATACGAATTTTTGAAGTGGAAAACAAGAATTCAACTTACTATGGCTAACTAGTTGAAAAAGCTATAAAAAGCGGATCTATTTATTATGTTTATAAGTTTATATTTTGAATATTAGAGTCACGTTTATCTTATCCTATATTTATGAGGTGCATAATTTTTATTTTAAAATTTCGCCCTAATTAGGTATTATTTAAAAGGTGAATCTTATATCACACAGTAGTATGTTAACTCTTGAATTTGTATTATTGGTAGCGTATTTAAATCAACGCCATTGTAGCAGCAATGAATTGCTATACTGTACGATAACATCTGTTGTATTTACAATTTAAGCTACCAATAACGTACATGCCAAGTGTTTTGTTAGCATTGATGCAAGTAGATGAATCACGTTCGATAAACGCTGTTGGATGTTCCATCAAGTCACATCTGGAGCGGTGTAAACAAAGAGATCTGCATTTGAGAAATAAACATTTGAATTCCTTACACTAAGTAGATACAGTTACACACAGGTGTGACCTTCGTATGTGTTGTAATGCTTCAAATACCACTAACAAGAGAATTTCACTTTTCACAATTTTTTTAATCCACTTCCCGTTCATGATGTCATGGTGGAATGTTGAATTTGCTGCAGTCAGCGTTGTATAAGTAACCTCTGTAATTTAGCCTAGCCGTGTATTTTATACATATTTTACCGAAAATTTGTGCATAGTAAATATTTAACTCTCCATCTTTTGATACATTTATTACTGATAACCTGGAATATAATTATACGTAATAGTTGAATTTGGCCATTTAAATCTTACCTGGCATTTTGGTTGATTTTTATTTCTAGTGTTTATGGTTTAATTATCAGCAACCAAGTACGAGCTGCATTTTATGTTTTTTAAGGGTAAGAATCAAGTGTGGATATTCCAACGCCCGTTCTTCACCGCGTTTAACATTGGTGACCTATTCAATCCATTATTTCAAACAGCTATTCAGAAGCCACAATTAGCACTTATAAATCCCTTTTCGACAAGGGCCTCTTTCAAGTAAATCGAATTATACATTTTGCAGTCCGCCCGCCCTTTTGACGTGTCTCCCTCTCGTTAATTTTTTTTTAATTTACATCCTCCAACGTTGCCATATCGGACGAGAATGGGTGAAATGATGCTCAAATGAGTCCATTGTCCGTAGAGCTTAGAGTTACCAGTCATCTTTTTAAGGGAAAACTCCGTAAAACCTTATCCAGGATCTCTCCCTGGCCGAAATTCAAACTCCGGACCTCTTGAACGTGAAGCAGACACGCTATACCACGCTATACCATATACCGAGGCGTGCTCTCACGTTCAAGGGGTACAGAGTTTGATTCTCGTTCAGGGTGAGTTATCTAGATGAAGGTTTCTTCCAGGATTTCCCCTTATTCTGAACGATGAAATGTCGAGTGACTCTAAGCACTATGGACCCTGGGCTCATTTGAACATCATTTCATTCTACGTCGCATATGACTTAGGTGATGTGGAGGAAGTTAATTTAAAAAATTGAATTGCAGGGAAAGATAAACTTAGTTTACTCCCCTATTGGCCATGTATACTATAGTTTTGTTTCTCTCTCCCGCTCTCCCTCCCTCCCTCCCTCCCTCCCTCCCTCTCTCTCTCTGTCTCTAGCTAACGTAGTCTACCTGATGCCTATGGTCCTCATCAATTCTATTTCCAGCCTTCTTTTTTCCCTGCCGACGTTGCTCTGACCAATCCCTGGAGTCCCAAACGCCAGTCTGTAGGTCCTCACATGTGGATGGACGTCCACCACACAGGTCAGGTGCTCTGCCCCCATCGTCCAAACGGAAGACACCGCCAACGCTACCAATGCAGTCCGACTCCGCTATCAGCTGTAGCTATAACCCAGTTTAGAGAGTGAACCCAAAGCTTACGCGATGCCACTCAAGAACTTCATTAGGGTTTCTGTACCTTGCAGCTAAGCTTACAGCCCTGGAGAACACCTTCAAGAACTTCAGAAAAACTCGGTAGTCAGCTGAGACCCGAGCACTATTGCATCAGAAACAGGGACGAAGTTTGGGTATGACTAATCTAACGTAATGTGATAACACAACGATATATGAATGCCTTAATATTTACGATAGTCCTGACATTTAGCAATCCGCATAGATTGGTGGCACTTAGGCAGAGCATGTGTAGTTCCTCCACTGGCCACAAATAAACAAACGCAATGCTGTAATACAACCTACTGTATAAACAAAGAAGAATCAAATTCGTTGTGAGCATCTGATTACAATGCAAGACGTATGCAGGAGTATCTAAGAAATAAAGGTTGTCAAGGCAGTGTTCAAATTAATAGGATCCAGTATAATGAATATCAATTGCAAAATTAAGTTTATTAATATCGTAGGACAGTATTTACTGTGTGAGGTTAAATGCTCCAATGCTCCAAGTATACACCGTACAAATAAGTCCAAAAAAAGCAATGCTCTCAATCTAGTACTGCTGATGCTACTCTCTCATTTGATTTCCTTTCTTTGTTCTTCATTTAAAAACACAAAAATAAAAGAATAGGAGCTCGTCCTGCCCATCTCCATTTTAGGCGGCGATTTTCTTTAATAGTGTTCTCTTCCTATTTCTTGGTTCTGCATTGTATCTCTGTGTCTGCATGCCTCGGTAGCGTGGTGGTAGCATGTCTGCCTCACGTTCAAGAGGTCCCGAGTTCGAAACTCGGTCAGGGTGAGTTATCTGGATAAGGATTTTTCCGAGGTTTTCCCTTATCCTAAAGACGAATGTCGGGTAACTCTAAGCTCTTTTGGACGCTGGGCTCATTTGAGCATCATTTCACCCATTCCATTCATCTTGACGTTGGAGGACGTAAATTAAAAAAAAAGCTCTGTGTGTTATACCCTAAGATATTCTTTTTATTAGTTTTCTTGTGATTATATCGTTCGCTTATCTATGTGTTTTGTATCTTTTAAACTCTTTTTATGAGTTACACAATTATCTTTCAAATATACACATAAGAAATTACGTCATTCGCTTATAGTGGTGTTAATCTTTGCTTTTTTTATTACTTTTGGTTATTAAATCCGCATACACATTGTCGCCCTCATTCATACTTAAAGACACTAGGGAGTATGGGGAACAATCTTGGCTAAAGAAATATGTCCAACCCTAGCCGGAACTTAATACATATTATAGGATTTTTCCAGGAGTCGATATAAAATTCAATGCACGTGTTGTTGCAATGTGTCGTATGTTATTAGTAGAAATTGACAGCATAAGATTTCTGGGCCTTCAAGTGGACAGATGTTTAGATTGGAAAGCTCACATAAATTATATCTTACCTAAACTCAGCTCTGCCTGTTATACTATCCGAGAGTTGGTTAATGTGAGTTCTATTGACACACTTAAATTAGTATATTATGCATACTTTAACTCTATTATGAAATATTGAATATTATTTTGCGGAAACTCAGTAGAAAGTTAAAAAAAAAAAAAAAAAAAAAAACATTTTTTAGCAAAAGAAGGTTATAAGAATCATTATACTAATACCCACAACAAATGCTCCTGTAAAGATTTTTTTACAAGATTGAAGATATTAACGCTTCCTTGCATGTACATATTCTCGATCCTAAAATTCTTTGTATGCAATCGTGCCTTATTTGCAACAAATAACGTAATTCAAAAAATAAACACTAGACAAAAGTATAATATCCATTATCCCAGTGCTAAACTTTCTTGCTTTCAAAAATGTGTGTATTATGAAACTATCAATATATTTGGCGCAATTCCTAATGTTCTTAAAGAAAAAGTTGATAATTTCGGTGCTTTTAAAAAAGCTGTTAGAACCTTTGCTCAAAATCTTTTTATTCTGTACAAGATTATCTGAATGACAAATTATCCTGATAATGCTTCTGTAGCTCTATAAGTAGTATCTAACTGTTCCAATGACAAATCATTACTAGTAAATATTTGAGGTAAGTTGAAAGTTTATTTTTAATGTATATGTATTTAATAAATAACTGGAATGGTATCCATTGCAAAAAGGGTTGAGACGTGCTGGCATAAGCCAAGTGAAAGCTGGTTTAAAAAGTGTTTCATTTTATATCATATATAATTCTCCCTGCTTTGTTTTCCACAATGTTGTTCATATTGTATACTATAGTATGTGTCTTGTGTTAACTTTTGTACATATATATGCTATTTAACTTAATACCTCTGGAGATGTTCAATGTTCATAGCCTTTTCTGGCTACAAGTTATACAGACGAAACGGAAACCTTCAAGGAGATCCTATTGGCCCAACGCTGTTCAATATCTATACAGCAGATGTCACCAACATATTAAAGTAAGAGTCAAAAGCAGAAATTATTTTGTATGCACATTATATGGTGATAGGATCAACACCAAAAGAAGACGTACAGAAGGCAATACAAAAACTATAAGTAGTATCTAACTGTTCCAATGACAAATCATTACTAGTAAATATTTGAGGTAAGTTGAAAGTTTATTTTTAATGTATATGTATTTAATAAATAACTGGAATGGTATCCATTGCAAAAAGGGTTGAGACGTGCTGGCATAAGCCAAGTGAAAGCTGGTTTAAAAAGTGTTTCATTTTGTATCATATATAATTCTCCCTGCTTTGTTTTCCACAATGTTGTTCATATTGTATACTATAGTATGTGTCTTGTGTTAACTTTTGTACATATATATGCTATTTAACTTAATACCTCTGGAGATGTTCAATGTTCATAGCCTTTTCTGGCTACAAGTTATACAGACGAAACGGAAACCTTCAAGGAGATCCTATTGGCCCAACGCTGTTCAATATCTATACAGCAGATGTCACCAACATATTAAAGTAAGAGTCAAAAGCAGAAATTATTTTGTATGCACATTATATGGTGATAGGATCAACACCAAAAGAAGACGTACAGAAGGCAATACAAAAACTGGAAACTTGGATAATGGATGGACCTACATGTAAATCAAGATAAGGCAGTTCAAGTGACATTCAGTAAGGACCATTCTTCTCCGAAGACACTCTCGCTATTATGATCGATGTTGCATCAAATGCAGTCGGATTCTCATGCAGCAAAATCGAGATCCACCCCAATTTCATAGCGAAGTTCGTGGATGTCTGATGTTGGAGTTGTGCATATATGTTCCGCATAAGCGAAACGATATTTAATGCTATGAACTTCTTGATTGACAGATGTAATTCCTTTGAGACATATTAATGATCTATTATTATGTATATAACGCCTTTTCCTCGTGAGTTCAAGAAAACCAGGAGACCACAGCCTGAGACCATGCTGAGAGGGTTATGAGGTGTTAGAATCACTAATACTTCAACATCAATAGTATAAGGTTATCCTCCTCCGTGAGAAACTATTCAAAATTAAACGAGTATGCACCTGTACAATAAATAATTTAAAGTTTCCCAGGGGTTTTCATACGCATTAACGTACAGTATAATTTTGGTCAGGTGGGACAACTTTTTGACCAGGACCAAAGACATCTTGAGTGAACGTTTGCAAATCTGAAAAAAACGATTTCTTCTTTCATTGTTTTTCTTGCAAGTACATCTGGTAACTGGCCAATTTCTGGGTTATACAAAACGTATACAAATGTGGCTGATGTATCTTCATTGTCATTTCACAGCCCATTTGGTAGGAATTACACAAAGTTATTTTTTAATAACGCAGCAATACACTGATGGCTACATTTAATGACTGAGCTTTTTTCCCACCAATGTTCACTGTTACTTTACATTTCACTAAAGATTAACTGCAACGTCTTTCAACATGAACGATGCTTATACAGTTTTGATATTTGGTGCAATCTCCAGCTGTGTAGCACTTTGACTGCTACGTGACTTACAATCCCAAAATGTATTTGCACTTGCTTCTGTATTCCTTCACAAACACACATTGTCTAATATCGCAGCAATGCAAATGCAGATAATTTCATTTGATTATACATACCTACGTAACAAAGCGATATTTAGTGGCATTTTTCTCGCCAGGTGATATATTAGATCTATAACGCCACTCACTGTCTCTTGCAGAAGAGATGATGCGCTTAACAGTTTTTTTTTTCGGTAAGTTATACTACTACTACACACGCAGGTAACAAGTTCACCCACATTCGGGACCCGTCTCCGTTACTTTAGTAACCATTATTGGAAAACTTAGCTTTCTTGTAGCTGTTAATGTCTACAATTACTCTATGTCTCCATTACTTCTGTAACCGTTATATCAAGATATCAGTTACATTATTTTCTGTCATTCTATCATTTAGTATCTAGACAATAACTACACCCAGTAAAAAGCCGTTAAAGAAACAGAATTTCTCCTGCGTGGCACCCATCTGAAACGTTTCTATTTTTTATTTTTATCATCCATCGATCAGCAAGTATGCTTTACAGATGTTTGTTATTGAGACAGTAACAGTATACATAACAATTAAGGTAGCCGTGAACGACTGCTCTAGCTAAATATGGCAGGATCACTATAACACAAATTGAGGACTTCTCACAAATTGAGGACTCAAAAGTATTAAGTACCCTCTACTTCATCTTGACAGCTGAACTGACAAGTTTGTAGCAGGTATTGGTTAAATGATCTAGCTCTGAGGTAGCCTGGCTCATGTGTGTAATTATTCGTGCTGTGTGCTAGAATAATGCGCGTTTGTTGTATCAATATTTACTTGAACGGAGTCACGCCAGCTTGAATTTGTACATAAATGTCTTGATGTCTCTCTTTCTACCCAAGCAAATAATTTATAAACTGTAAGAAAATCTTCGCTCGCTTTTCAAAGCTAAACCCATGTGATTCCTTTCTGTAGAGAATTTTGTTTGTGTAATTTTAGGTCCTCCAACGTTATTTCATATCGGACGATGAATGGAATGGGTGAAATGTTGTTCAAATGAACCCAGGGTCCATAGAGCATAGAGTTACCCGACATTCGTCTTTCAGGATAAGGGAAAACTTCGGAAAAAGCCATATCCAAGTAACTCACCCTGACCGAGATTCGAACTCGGGACCTCTTGAACGTAAGGCAGATACGCTACCACTTACGCTACCGGGAAAATAATACAAAGAGGTAATCAAATCAAAATTTAAAACGTTGAAAAGCGTGCGAAGGTTTTCTTACAGTTTATAAATTGTTTGCTTTGGTAGAAAGAAAGACATCAAGAAATTTATGTAAAAATTCAAGCTGACGGCCCACACGTGACTCCCTTACATTAGATGTAAGGCTTATGCGACAAATTCCCTTACGTTCACCAAATTAGAAGACGGTAGGTATCAGGGGAGTGGTGTCCAATATTTCGGCTCCTGACATTTTTCGAGTGTTAAAATGCGTTCAACAGATGCTAGATTTGAATACACTTATAACAGTTTACTAAACAATGTATTTTCCCCCAAAATCCTATAAATTACCCCATAACATTTAAAATCAACACCCTCTCAAAATGTCTATATATAAAACTGGAAAAATCGATAGGCTACAACCAATTATGATCCACAATTCTACTCAAAATACTTGCTGCACTATTCTAACAGACTAAACCAAATGTATAATGAAATTCTAATAAATCAAGAATTTGATATACCTGCATTGCAGCTTAATTTTATTAATACAGTTCAAGTCTTGCAGAGGTTTAAATTCGCCTTAAAAGATTATAAGTTATAGCATAGCTATCTGCAAAGTTCTCAAGTATAATACCTACAAATTCTTTAGTGCAAAGCTAGATTAATTATTTTAAAATGGGTCATGTTCAATATTCTAACTACTTTTTGCGAAATTTCAGTATGGGTTCAAAAATATGACTATGGTTTGCTCTTTTTTCGTTTGGGATTGGGGAGGGGGGTTAATTGCTTTGGGCCTCTATTGTATGTTTCGAAATAAGAGTGTATAAAGTTAAGAGCAATAATTTTAAATAGCTTAAATTTGGTGAAAATAAAAGTAAATAATTGTGTTCTGTCTGGCTTTTGCCATGACTAGTTTTTTAAAGGGCGCTGATGACCGCTGTAGTTGAGCGCCCTTATATATCATCATCATCATCATCATCATCATCTGGATACAGTTGAGAAAAAATGGCATAAATAACACAAATTATCCTACAACACTGACTCGTAAACTACGTTAATTATTCGTACATATGGTCCAGCTGAAACCGGGTTAAAACCACATAAATATTCTTTTGCTTTCACGTCTAGTTTTCAAGAATCGATATTCGAACCCTTACCGTAGTTTCGCAGAGGTAATCTTTTAAATAAAGTCCAATTTGCTACAATTTCTACACCAAAGCTTTTTTGGTATTATTGTTTATGCTTCTGCTACGTTTTACAACTTGAAACGAAAAATAATGCTAAGGGAAGCCATCTTTTCTAAGTTTGGAATGTTAAATATGAAAATTTAATTTTTTAAACTGCTGCTTCTAAAATTAGCTTATAGAAAATAGGTACACGTACATAGGTATAAACTATTTGTGAAGCTTTAACATGGCGGTTTGTGAATATTTTTATCTCTTTTTTAAATTTCTTTTTTACTGAACTTATATTTTTAAAGAAAGGATTACAATATTTTGGTCATTATTCCCTGAAAAAATGAAAAATTGCACAAAAGCCTGTGTTAAAATACGCTTGGCTATGATAAAAATAAATGGTAGACATTTCAACATTTTCAGTAATTACCTACAGAGGAAATGTACACTGAAGTAGCAAAAATTAAGTTTGCGGAAGTTAACATAAAGACAACTCACATGCACAAGTTTATTTATACATGTTTCCGCACATGATCTTTCTCTCCAAAGAGCAATGAAATCTAAACATTTTTAGCGGATTTATCAAATGTGCTTCCAACCAGTGGCCAGGCCAACTAGATGGGTTGCAGTGTTATTATTCTTCCCCAATAATTTAGGGTACTGAAAAATCTTTTCTTATAAATTTGCAACTAATGCCCGATTTCACCAACAGATGTTAAATTCGACGTTAACAAATGTAACATAACAATTGTCACAGCGCTAACACTAATGTTACATTTCTTGCATTTCACCACCCTGTTTTCTGAAAATGTGACGTGTTAACGCAAGAATCTTGTAAATATCACTGCTGTAGAACGCTATGGCTGAGTCGTATTATTTTCTGAACGTACCGCAATACGCGTTTGTTTTCATTTTCGACTGCACAAGCTGAAAAACTGGCGGATGAACTAAATCGTAAACAAAAGCCGTGAGACAAATTTCTCATCGATGGAGAAAGAATTGCTAATTGAATTGGTGACGAGGTGTAAGGATATCGTGGAAAATAAGAGGGTGGATGCGGTTTATGTAAAAAAGAAAGATGTCAAGGGGAAAATATTGGAAACGGATTTCATTCAAATGCATGTGTCACTACTACAAGCACCAGACAACTTCGTCAGTATTACGTAAATTTAAAACGAGGTGCGAAGGACAAGTGACTTGAACGTTTCAAGACGGGAGGTGGACAGTGCATTATCCACATAATTCAGTGAATTATAAAATCGCAAGGTTATTGATACTTGAAGCAAAGGCGAGATCGCCATATTCCTTTCGATGCATATTCTAACTCATATTACGTAAATTTAAAATGAGGTGCGAAGGGCAAGTGACTTAAACGTTTCAAGACGGGAGGTGGACAGTAGGTATATTATCCATATAATTCAGTGAATTATAAAATCGCAAAGTTGAAGCAAAGGCGAGATCAGCATATTCCTTTCAATGCATATTCTAACTCAGTATTACGTAAATTTAAAACCAGATGCGAAGGAGAAGTGACTTGAAGTTTCAAGACGAGAGGTGGACAGTGTATTTATCCACATAATTCATGGAATTATAAAATCGCAAAGTTATTAATACTTGAAGCAAAGGCGAGATCGGCATATTCCTTCCGATGCATATTCTAACTTCTCTTGTACTTCCGCAGTAACCTTCATAGCAACATGTTTCGACAATAGAAAATTTTCTTCTTATAGCTCTTCAAAATCATTTCTCCTCACAGGCCGTACTCTATTACGAATGCCATTTACACGGTCTTAAATATAGCAAATCGACATCAACAGCTGAGTTCATGCCCGCCATCTTGACTATTTACAATTGTTAAGGACTTACGCACAGAAATGTGGCTTGTTAGTTTAACAAGAGATTTAACACAGGTGTTAAGCTAATACTTGTTGGTGAAATGCAATTTTTGTTTTAACTATTGCTAAACTCGTGAGTATTAACATCTGTTGGTGAAATCGGGCATAAGACTGGTATTATTAAAACTAATTAATTTTACGGTTCTGTTTACTTCGTTTTACGCAGTTATATCTTAACCCTCCTGGCCCCGTTATCACTAAAGACTAGGGTGGTATAAACAATAACATAAAACACGTATGCGTTGTTTTGATATATTGATATGATAAATCTCTGCCTTCTGTTGTTTACTGAAGGTTTAGTAAACAGTGATAATGCTTATCCTAGTGTGAAGCTAGTGACGTAATTTCAAGAGCTTAAAAGAAACGTTTGCACTATTTGACAAGCGTGGACAAGTCTTGACAAGTAACAATTGTGTAATTGCAAGTTGTCTCTTTGCTAAAATGCTTAGAATACAATAGTACATACAATATAAACCAGTAGTCACGTTACATATAACTGGCAATAAAATATTGCCTTTAGCGTTATTGCAATTAAGGAATATAATTGAAATAACACGAATGTTTATGTTAAGTACATAAATAACAATACATTTTGCAGTATTCTATATTTACTCTAAAATATGCCTAGACTAGTAACTTTATATACCTGCATCTTATACGAGGGCTGTCCAATAGAGAATGATCATAATTTTTTACGGTCATAATTTTTCGCACTAAAATTCAATCTTATTATATTCTGTTAACATAATGCGAAACAAACACACCGCATTAGTTTCATTGTTGGTACTCCTGGTTGCCGCCTGTGAGAACCAGGCAAGTTCAGACATGTTCAGTATTGCCTACTGCTGCAATGGAGGTAACACGCGAGGAACAATATGCGGCTTTGAAATTCTGCTTTCGTCTCAACAGATCTTCAGTTGAGGCCTATACAATGTTACAGGGGGCCTATGGAGAGTCTGTCTCGAAGGTGGTTTAAAATGTTTAAAGAGGGGAGACAATCAATTTCAAAGGAAGGTGAACCCGCTGCTCCAGTTACTGCTCTTACGGAAGAAAACATCAACACTGCTGCTGCCATTCTGAGAAGAGGATCGACGAATTATCTTAAGATCACTTTCTGAAATACTAAACATTTCATTGGTTGCCACCCACACGTTGGTGACAGAAACATTACACATGAGACGTGTTTGTGCGCGATGGGTTCCAAGACTGTTGATTCACGAACAAAAGGACATTCGCATGCAGGTCTGCAGGCAGTTAAAGTTGATGTTAGAGGAAGATCCGGAGTTTCTCTAAAATGTTATCACTGCTGATGAAACTTGGCTATATCAGTTTGATCCTGAGAGCAAACAGCAAAGCTCAGTGTGGAAATATACACAAGAAAGCAAAAGTGGTTGCTTCTGCAGGGAAAGTTATGGTCATCTCATTCTTTGATATTCATGGAATGGTTTATCAGCATAATGTACCTGCACTCAGTAACTGGGCAATACTACAGGGATGTCCTGAAAACATTGCAAGTCCATATCAGACGCAAAAGACCACATTTCCGTGAAGCAGGCTGGATGCTGCATCGCGATAATGCGCGGCCGCATATTGCCAATGTTGTTGCTGAATATCTTGCAAAAATCAACGTGAAGTGCATCCTTCACCCTCCCTATAATCCAGATTTAACCCCATGTGACTTCTTTCTATTCCCTAACTTGAAGAAACGTCTTCGTGGGAGGCATTATCCATCATCAGAAGCAGTGATGAAGGCTGCGGAGGCGATTTTGAAGGATCTCTCAAAAATGGTTTCCAGCATGTCTTTGAAGACTGGCAGAAACGCTGGGACAAGTGCATCGCATTCAGGGGAGACTATTTTGAGGACCATCCAAATTGTGAGGATGAGTAAAGGTACGTTGTCAAAAAAGAAAATTGTGATCATTCTTTATTGAACAGCCCTCGTATAATCCACAGAGTACACCAGACGTGACCAGCTTTCCAAAGACAGAAACAGAAATTTCATCTAAACGATCTTAAGACTTTTGGTTGGTTCCCGCAGGATATGGCCCGTGAACTTTTAATTCCCACCTAGTAACTGCCCGAGAGCATTGCGTTAAAGCACCTCTGTAACTCACGTTCAAGAGGTCCCGAGTTCGAATCTCGGTCAGGGTGAGTTACCTGGATAAAGTTTTGTCTGGGGTTTTCCCTTATCCTGAAAGACAAATGTTGGGTTACTATAAGCTCTATGGACCCTGGGCTCATTTGAGCATCATTTCACCCATTCCATTCATCGTTCGACATGACTTAATGTTGGAGGACGTAAATTGCAAAAAAAGCACCGGTCTTTCCCTTTGTCCCCTTCCATATGTTTACAATAGAATCTTCTCATTTTTGACAAATTACTATAAGCTTGCATACACTTGCTCTGGTAGCCACTTTTGTTTCCTTTTCACTTCCATGTTACAAATTTCATGACATACTGTAAATTGACCGTAGCCATGAAATCCCTGTCAAATCTTTGACCATTTAGAGCATGTCCTTAATTGATTTCAAGACTTTCGGAAACTTTAAAAGATATGAAATTGTGATAGCATTGCATTTGACTGAAGTCTTACGCTGTAAAACTGAAGGAAAAAACTATTTAAAAATTTGCTAGTATTTTTTCTAAATGCTAATCTTAGCAATTTTTGTTTTTCCGAAAATATTCATCGGCAGAGAAGTTTCTGTGGTTAAGTTACCTATAAGTCTTGAAGGATAAATTGCTTCCTTGAATTCTGCTAGTAATACAAAATACCACGAACCAAGAAACACTCTAATAAACCGACATAAATCAAGACTTCTCTTACCATTAACATATTTTATACTTCCCTTGTAAAATGGCATCAAAGGATCATCAAGTGACTGCATTATTATTTAATATTCATTAGCAATTATTATTTTCTGCTAAATGAAAAGGTTATTTACTCGTATATAGCTATAAGTACACGTATTCATTATAATTATTAATTATGGAAGGGATTATACAAAATATGGGATGTGTTGTACTCACAAGATTTCCTATACTTTTGAATAAACTATTCTTGTAAACAATTATTCCACTACCTACTCATGTTAATTTTGATGAAGATTTGCAGAAATTATCTTATCGCTTACATAACTTATAGATGCAGGGGAATATTGGAATTTAGTAGGCTTTGAGCTATAGTCAAATCCTAAAAGTGCTGGTCGCTATGGGATGGCTTTGAAACTCTATTATTCTTCCATGGCCACGAAATAAAAAAAAAGAATAACGACTCCCTAATTGAGATAAGTTATAATTATTTGAATATTCAAACAAATAACAGGGAATTCCTCGAAAATAAATGGCTTCCTCAACAAAGAGAAGAAATAAAAAAGAAAGTTTAGTAAGAAAGAAACACGGAAAGATAAAAGCAGGAAACGTATTAGATATTCACTATTATTTAACGATCTCCACGTTTTTGTGTCGTAACATTGTCTATTTCTTAAGATTTATCAATAATGCAAAAATCACCCAGAAGAAGAGATCTTCTGGAGATATTCTCAGGAAATTCAAGATACACAATTCGTTTGTCAAGAAAATATTTAAATATAGGTATGGTATTTTTATTCAAACTGTTACATATAACCAGTTTTATTTTATCGATACTTTTTTTAACTGCACAGTAATGTTACATCCTTAAAAGTGCTGGACTTAAATACAAACTTTGGTATTCAACCAACTTGTTGTTCTTTAGTTATGTTGTTCACACATATAGCCCGCCTCCCTGTCGATATGGTAGCGTGTCTGCCTCACATTCTGGAGGTCCCAAGTTTGAATTTCGGTCAGGGTGAGTTATCTGGATAAAGTTTTTTCTGTAGTTTTCCCTTATCCTGAAAGATGGACGTTGGATAACACTAAGTTCTAAGGACCTTCGGCTCATTTGAGCATCATTTCACTCAGTTCATTCATCATCTAATATGACTTAAGATTGGGGGCGTTAATTAAAAAAAAAAAAACACTCTTAGTGCTTCCTCTAAAATATGCTGTTTTATTTAGAGATCTCAAAAATCTTAATTCCGGTGAAATCTCGAAATTGGTCTCTATATATAGTAGAAAAAGCAATTAAAGTGTCTAAGAAAGGGAAACGTATTCCTCTATCTACTTCTTATTAGTTCTAGTTTTTGTCAGATGTTTACAGAAATGCTTTCAATGTATATTTAGTTGTGCATACAAGAGACATAAGGAGGTGAAGCAATAGTCGACTCTAGGAAATTGCAACTAGCTGTGTGATAATATTTAAATTCCATCCTGTATAAGAGACTAAGTGAAAAAGCATTCCAACGTTGATTTAGCACATTAAAAAGCTACAGACACTTGAACATTCAAAACAATAACAAAAAATAACGGCAAATTTTACAAAAATATTTAACACAAACTGTATATTTTAACGAGATGTGTTTTGTATTTATAGCAAATTTCAAACTATATCCGAGTTAACCAGTTATTTTAAAAATTACTAAAATTCATTGTAAAATGAGGCTGAGAGAATTCAAATTGCTTATTTTGATATTTTCATATGATATTTTAATGCAATTCGTTTGAGCCATTCTTCGCGTAAAAGATGATTTGGACTATACACTCCCATTCACACTCGCACACAAGCATACACACACAGAGACGGAAATTTGTCTTAAAATTCCTTCTTTTTTTCATGGGACCTCAAATCGTATATTTCCAGCGAAACAACAGTTACGGTGTTTTAGATGAAATCCAATACATACTCTACATAATTATTGAAGAACAAAATTAGGAATTTAAAATATTATAAAAGGAACCATGAATGAAATGTATAAATCAAATGGAAGTACAGTTTCCTAAAGAGAGTAAGTAATCTTGTAAATTAGAGCACTTGCCATTTCTCAATAGAAATGGATTATTGAAAAAAGTCAGTAAGGAAAAGAAAAAGAAGAATGGAAGTAATTACAAAGTGGGTGAATATAAAACAGTAACAATATAGAAGATAGAAACATATTTCAAGAACACAACATGATATGGAAATGTGACGAGAATGGCATGAGTGGATTAAAAAAAAAAAAGTGGCAACCACGAGAAGGAAAAGGGTATGAAATGTACTGTAGATGATGATAGGGTGTCTGCCTCACGAACAAGTGCGTCCGCAGTTCAAAACTCCGTAAGCGTGAGTTACCTGATTAAGAAATTTTTCCGAGATTTTCCATTATCCTGGAAGATGAATGTCCGATAAGTTCTGCGGATCCTAGGCTCGTTTGAGCATCATTTCACCCATTTCATTCATCGTCCGATATGACTTAACGTTTTCTGCATTCGGACATCCTACATTCGCGGACATTGGAGACATTTCGTTTAAAATCACAGGTATTACCAAAAAATCTTAGATTGATTAAGGAACTAATGTAAAAAATTAAAAAAATAACTTGAATAGCTCACTTCCACTAGTTCAAAAATGTTCGCTCAAAGATATTCAACCAAAAATTTCTAACTCAAACCCTATGTTGAAGCTAGACCAACCTGAAGGCAGTAATCAAAGGCCTCGACGCTCTGTTATATAACGCTTCTGTAATGCACTCCCTAACATAAACAACATATAGGTATGTTTTGGAGTTCAATTATCTCCTTTTTTACTTCCTCTGTTGCTTATTCACAGTAAATAGGTAAAGTATGTTACTCCACCCAGAAACTCGACACAGGGATTTCGGTGGGCATTCATGTTTTTGAGGTCCTCCCCCATGAATTCAAATAAGCATTTATAGAAAAAAAAATCCATTTGTATGTCCATGTGTGTTAACAAAATAACAAAATACTCGTACCAAACTTGGTATTTAAGTTCAGTCTTCCAAGGATGCCAAATGAAGGTTTTAAAGAAAATCCCACACTAGGCTACCCTTTCCATGGAAGTCTTTTTTCTATCAAAATTGGCTCAAACGACTTTGATCGGAAGTCCTCTGCATTCCGAATGACTTTAGTATAACTTGCAAATCGTAAGAAAATATTGTGCAGGGTTTAACGCTCGCTTCTGATGATGCATGAGATGAACATGGAGAACCGGTGGAATGAGATGGCAGAGGAAACCGGAGATCTCAGAGAAAACCTGTCGCAGCACCGTGTTGTCCACAACAAATCTCACTTTGCTGTCACCTGGAATAGACCCCAGGTGAGTTGAGCGGTCTAACCACTCAGTCACGGCGCGGCCGAAAATCGTAAGAGAGAGACAAAATCTTATTGCTTAAAAATGTAGATTGTTAAAATTCACAACTTATATACTGTACATGTTTTATGAAGTGAATATTTCGGAGGTATTACTTGGATCGTCCTGCGCCGTGGCGTAGCGGGATAAGGCAGCATACCTTGGTCCCTGGCCACGGAAAGCGGCCCGAGTTCGATCCCACCCATGGGGTGCGGATTTTAGGTCCCGGGTATAGGACCGGTGCCCACTCAGCATCGTGAGGAACGTGAGTAGCTTACGCTAGGCAAGCGGCCCTGGTCATGAAAACCAACATTCCGGCTGGGGGATGCCAAGATGCTGACCACATCTTCTCCCCGTATCGGTTGGATGATCGCCCACCTCTGCCGTGCGTAAGTGGGCGTGGGGCCGGCAGTCGGGTTGGTAGGCCTCGGCCCCCTAAGGGCTGTCGCGCCATGGGTTATATTACTTGGATCATGTTACTTTTTTCAAATGGCAGGCAGTTTCTAATTTTTCATTTTTTGGCAATATAATGAAAACAGAGTTTCAAAGGCATCACTTAACGATTAATTTAAAAGATTTTAATATTGTTAAAGGCCTACAGCATATTCATTTTTTTAAACATAACGTCCTGCAACATTAGATCATATCAATGAATAAATTGGGTGAAATGATGCTCAATTGGGCCTAGGCTCCATAGAGCTTAGGATTACCTGACATTCTTCTTTCAGAATAAGGAAAACCTCGGGAAAAAACTGTATCCAGATAACTCACCCTGACCGAGATTCGAACTCGGGACCTCTTGAACGTGAGGCAGACACGCTACTGAGGCGGGCCATTTCCATATTGACTTTGCACCTACTGGAACATTAGCAATAAGATATCGTTAGAAATAAGCATTTCTAAGAACACTTTTACAGGAATATAGAAAGTTCTGTGAGTGCACCTCATCAAATTACCTTCTTTTCTGTTTTGTTACTTTCTGTAACCCCTTTAACTGCTTGGCTCTTATCTGGCGCTTATACTGTACTTATATGATGGAATTTTTTATAACGTTTAGGCTCAGCATTTGAAACGGCTTACATTCATTCTCACAACCACACTCAATGAGGATTAAGGAATAATCCTAATTAAAGGCAAATGTCCAATCCCGGCTGGGAATCGAACCCGGGACCCTTGGGCGAGAAGTCAGCTTGGTGACCGCAAGATCTCGAAAGTACACGGTATATCCTGTTTTGGTCATGATCAGTCCGCTAATTTAACATCGACACACTTAAGATACACAGTTTACACGAACATATTTAAATGTCAAACATTTAATATCCCAAATAACATAACAGTTGTAAGTTCAGTACTTCCAGAACAAGAAATGTTTAATTCCTTTGGAAAATGCCTATTATTTGTGTGATTCTATAAGAAGTTTTCATAACTTATTTATTGAGAACTATAACACTGAGATCGCCCAATTCCCCCCCCCCCCCCCCCCCCATTATTTTCCTTATTCCCTGAGTAAATTCCATTATCACTTTTCTTAGAAGAAATCCATGAATATCTAACATAGAGGAAGAAAATGTAAGATGTAAATTATAAAATAAAAATACTTAAAAATTAGATTTTTTTGTTCTCTATTTGCATATTAACTCCAATCATATCTATATCAAAATCGAAAATTACCTTTAGTCACATTCTATTAATGTTTTAATATTTTAATATTTTACTTCACACATACACAAACACATTGGCTGTAGAGGAAGAAAATGATTAGGAAAATTCACATAATTTAAATGACGTGTTATCGTATATTGGCTGCTCAACAATTTCTACCTAATTTTGCATTGACTGCGACAAATATTTTCCGAAATATGACTCTGTGAGTAGAATTTTAAATTTCAAGCAAAGGGTTCGTTTACACAAATACATATAGCAGCTTTCATCTTTAGCAAGCGGAATTTAATGGCAGTTATGCTGTCTATGGAGACGACTACGCGACAAGTTTCCAAAAAATGTGTTTTTGACCAAGATATTGAATAGGTACATTCTACATCGAAACCATTTGAAATGTCTAGCATAAAGTATGGCCTGGAATGCTCAATGGTACTACATAAATAACATATGCAGCTCCAGTATGTGATGTAACCAGGCCAGCAAAACACATATTGATTACAAATTCTATAAAATAAATTTATTCGAATTTCCACAAATGCTCCTTGGACTGAAAGAAACAGAAACAATCAGCTCCATCAAAAACTATGTTTTCTTAAATCGTTCTATGACAGAATAACTCTCGAGCTCAGGCTTGGAACAAAAACCTGAGAGAGAACAAGATTAAAGTGAAAATCAGCTGAGGGCAATCTAAAGAAAGTGATTTTACTCACCAAGAATAAATTCGTAATAACAAATGTCAAACATTATTTGTATGTACATTGTTTTCATTGCCTTGAGTATCTGTTACCATGCATGTTATTGTAAATTTTGTATTATATTTATACTTAAATGTTCAGTACAACATAGTTTATAAGCATTAAACAGAGTAGCAATGTATATATTATACACAAATTCACAATTTATTATGATAGAGGTGCCTTATGTTTCTATCTCGACCTGTTCTTTAACTATACATATATTGTTAATTTTTATCAATGTTCTGTAAAGCACATTTGCTTATAGGTCAAAAAAATAAAACCAAAAAGCTATGTGACTTGACCGAACAACATTCAGAAGGTATGTACATGAGAGTGTGGACTTACCATGGTCAGGAGGTTGCAGGCCGTATTGGTAACCATAAGTGTCTGGAGCACTAGGAGGTGTCATCGACTCGTGCTGATCCGTTATGGGGCTGAGAGGAGGCTTCATGTATGCGTTGCCCGTTGTCTCGAAGGACATTCCTCCGCCCCAGCCGTTAGCATCCCGGTCCCCGCACTGCTGATACATGCCCGCGGTGGTCGTATAGTCGCCATACCCTGCCGCCGACGTGGCCATGTAGTGGTGTCCGGTGGCCATACTCTGCTGGCTGTAAGAACACGCCGACTGGAAGTCTTGGGGCTGACAGGTGACGGTGAGTCCGGGGTCGTAATGCCCCTGTGGCGGCAATGGTCCCAGCATGCTGCCCCCAGTTGCCGCCCCCGCCGTGTTGAAGTATGGGTGGTGCGGGTGATATTGAGGTTTCAGCGCCTGACACTTGCGACGGAATCCACGTGGACGCCGTCTGAACGAACCTTCCTCGAACATGAACTCCGAGGCGGGATCTATGGTCCAGTAGTGGCCCTTACCGGGGCGTCCAAGCCCTTTGGGCAACTTAATGAAGCACTCGTTTAGAGAGAGGTTGTGTCTCACGGAGTTCTTCCAGCCCTGATAGGGGCCCCTGAAGAAGGGGAACCGCTGTTGAAGAAAGGCATATATCTCACTAAGGGTGAGGCGCTTGGACGGCGAGCTCTGGATGGCCATCACGATGAGGGCAATGTAAGAGTAGGGCGGCTTCTCCTGGCGCCGCACCCCGGGGTTGCCCTTCTTAGGGCCAGCAGCACTAGAAGCGACATTGTCCTGGTTACTGGAAGTAGACGTCGTGGAGGTAGGGTTAGTATTCTTGTCGGGCTCCTGGGCCATGGGTTCGTGGTGCTCGAGAGCTCCATGCTCGGTGGCACTGAGGATCACACTATTGTGATGCAAATGCAGATGCTGCAACTGCTGCTGGATGTTGATGGTCTGGTGCACCACAGAAGGATGGTGAAGATGATAATGATGTAGCTGGCCGCTCCCTGAGGACTCTACCAGTGTATCCTCGCTCTTCATCATGATATAACCTCGGTAAACATTTACATTCCCTGTCTGCTGTGGTTTAGACTATTCCAAACAAACACGAGGCAGCAGGCAGCGACTTCTTGATCCCTTGGCCACTAGACTGTAAACCAACAACTGAAGAATCGCCCCGACTCTTCCTCCACTTTTTTTCCTCTACCAAGAGTAAAAAACACCAGCGAAGCGGTGTGGGGAGAGGGGAAGTGATGCCGTGGGCGGGGACTGAGCCAGTACTTGATTGCGGATGGTCCATAGACGCTCAGCATCACGCCTCTCATATCTCACTATGGGCCAACCACCAAACTGGAGGTGTCACCTTCGAGATAAGCATGATGGCGCCTAGGTAAGTCAAAATCTGTCCACTCCGGCCCCCAATTGCCAAATCATACATTCCTGCCTACACCAAGTAAAACATTCAATCACAATTCGACGTAATAATCACACGATTCTCGTAGTTACTCTAAAATTAGTCTTATCCTCCATTTTCTATTAACCAGGAGAAATATTACCTAGAAAGTGTTTCAATAATATCTTTGTTGCGTTGATAGAAGATAATACAGCAAGTTAAATTTAAAAAGCAGATCGCTATATGCCGTGCACGATTTCGTGAGAAATAGAATAACACAAGAGACCCAACAATGAAATTATTAAGCTAGGAAAAAATATATGACATTAACTGTAATTTCCAAATAGCTCTTTTTCTAGCATAGTGTTCACAGTTTTATAATGCAGTTGAACGATATTCCTTAATACGTCACGGAATATTTACACAACATACAATATCTGGCAATATTACAGACCTGTGGCATTACCTATACTTAGAGTAAGTTTTTTAAGCAAACAAATGCACCCACAGGATACGAATCTTAAAAGCAGTATGACTTCAGTATGAAATTTGACATCATCTGATTTTTCATTTTGGAGTTCATAAACCTACAGAAAAAAGAAACATATCATGTAGCAAAATCGCACACACGCGTGAGAACATACGTTATAATTAGGGTTAGTGATATTTAGCAATTTAAAATCAGAAATTTAGCATTTGGATTTTTACATTTAGCATTTTATAGCATTTAAAAAGGTTTAATTTGCGTTAATTTTTTTAAATGATATTAATGACAGTGAGATAAAAGTGCATAAAGTTCAATTTATTTTACATTAATATACACACACACAAATATAGAACAAGTTGATACAGACTAAAGCATAACACAATAAAGATAAATGCATACTGACGTAAAACTATCACAATAAAAAGAAAATGCACAAAATTAGCCTCGCACTTACTGACTACGCATAGAATAAATGAAAGTTGCGTGTAAAACCGAACAGAACTATGAAAATCGGAACTTTGGCAACTAAGAACTCCAACTGGAATTAACATGTGTTTATCACTTCCTTAACGTTAGGATTGCTATTGGTTTTCGGAGACAAGGATTGATATTTTCCGTTAATTGGGTTGCGAAGATAGATTTATGGCAGTCATTAAGGCGTCGTAAGAGCGGTCAATTTTGTAAAACAACTGAACTCGCTTCGGTAGCAAACATACTTCATATGGGCAAAGGTGAAACAATAGGCTAATTTAGCGGGAAGAGTTGCTTTCCACATTCCAGAAGAGTGGTCACTTACTTTATAACTTTCTAAACATGTAAAGGTTCTACAAACTCTTCAGTTAAAGTTTCCAGAAGAAAGAGCATTGGGAAAAAATAATTACTCGGGAAAATCTTCGATTTCGTATTTATATTGCATTTTGAGTGAATTTCGCACTTTATCGCGCTATATCGCATTTGCGAAATATCACCATGGCTACTTATTATAGAAAAAATTCATTTTTAATTCAACTCACCTCAAGTGAAATATTTTCAGAGAGATCTTGACATTGAGTAAAATATTGGTACGAAAACAACATCCACTTCACCAATAGAATGATAAGTGACAGAAAAAATACGTCCAAACATACTTTAATATTATCTAAGGTGATTTTGTTTTACACTTTGAAATGGCTATCAGTTCTTACACCGAAATGCTTTTTTGAATGCTCCTTATTACCTTATCTATCTCTTAACAATTACATTTTATTTTATTTGATATTACGCAATATCAATGAATCCAAACGTCACATCTGCATGGTATCGAAAGCAAAATTTTATCACCTGCTAGCTGAATGCCAATAGAAAATGTTGTAAGGTTTTACTGTTATATTTAATATGCAAAGAAATTTCGCTACTATATTGCTACCCTTATGGAGTTTTTATGAGTAGCAACTTACTGATACTCTGGAATTCTCTTTGCATTACATACCTATTACACGAATAAAATTATTATGAAAAATTCACTTGCATGACTTTGTATAGTTATACCTATACAAACTATTCTTACAAAAACGTACATTCCCTTCTATATTGTTAATAAAAACAAACCTTCAATTCTCTTACACACATTTTGTTGTAGGATAAACTGACAGATTTTTTAAAAGCAGGTGATAGCCTATTTTCCTGCTGTTTTCGTGTTTCCGAGGAAAAAGAAAATAACATATTTCCAGCTTAAGAAATGATGCCAAGGAATGCCTCAAAAATAGTAAACTGTATAAAAAATCGATGACAAATTGTGTTTTAATATAAGATATGTTTACAGTTTTCAAAAGATATTCTGTGTAATAGTAAGTTTAGGGGCGAGAATTTTCTAAAAATTGTTGTATGGCATCCTTAGATAACGAGATGATATGTTTCAGGTCATAAGCAAGACAGGCTTAAATACAACTGATGTGTGCACTCAAATGACTTTCTCTGCTCACTCCTTAAAAATTCTTAAAAATCCTTATTCTTCTACTTGTCTACTTAATATTAATCGAGGGTGACGTTTGTAGAAATGGTTTTATTACCCATTTCGCTATTTACGTACAAGACGATAGTCAAAATTATAAAGCGTATCGTTATGTGAGAACATTATTATGCGATGCTGAGGCACAAATAATGAATAAGAAGTTGCTCAAGTTGTTCTCGGGAAGCAAGCCAGGTGAAAAGATGATTAGAAATCGACGTTTTGGGAGTATGCATCTCTCCCATCATCAGGATATTTATTAAATGTTATAACCAAAAATTAATCACTGGATATAGCACAAATATATTTATATATATGGAAATTAATTGTTTTTTTCACACTAGCCGTGTGTAGGACGCACTATGAAAGGGTAGAACCAGACTGAAAAATTCAATACCATAGCCGGGATTTAAACCACGGATCTTCTGGTTGCCGTCCAGCCGCTCTAACCCTTGAGCTACTATGGCCAACGTGCCGACATGACATTAAACTCTACAACTGACTCGTATTTTTTCGGTAAACCACTAGGCGTTCTCATAAATACATGAGACAACTACCTTAATGGCGACTTACTATACTGTAAGTACTTTAAGTCCTGGGCTTTATAGTTCGGACCACTATTAGGTTCAATTAAAAAAAAAAATACGAGTCACTTGGAGAATTTAATGACATGTCGGCACGTTGGCCATAGCAGCTTAAGGGTTAGAGCGGCTGGACGGCAACCAGAAGATCCGTGGTTCAAATCCCGGCTATGGCACTGAATTTTTCAGTCTGGCTCTACCATTTCAATTTATATATATGGTTTATATTTGTGTTATATCCAGTGATTCAGTTGTGGTTTTAACTTTTAATAAATATTCTGATGATGGAAGAGATGTACACTCCCGAAGCGTCGTCTTTTTACCTGGCTTGCTTCCCGAGAACAACTTGAGCATATTCGTCGCCAGGAAAGCTCCAGATCTTATTTTGAATTATAAGTTTTTTATTTCAAAAAATTCAATTCAAGAATAAAGAATACACCGAACATGGTTTTCACTATGGAATTATAAAGGTATAGGTATGTAAATACTAAGACTTAAACATAATACTTTGAAGGATGTTAGGTTTTAATGTCAAATCTTAATGTATAGACAAAATTAAAGTGTAATTGTACTATAATGAGATCTAATTTAGTGGAGTAAGATTTTGTCTAGGTATATCTTGCGATTTACCAGTTATGCAAAAGTTATATAGAATGAAGAGAACTTCAAAGGTTATTTTCCTAGGTATATATTTCACTTGTCTTGAATATAACTTGAACTTATGGTATTTTAGTCACCTTTCTTAGAGCAATTTTTGAGAAAATCAAAATTTTCCAAAAACTGTAATGGATTAAAGGTAGTTTGGGGGGATTTTCTTGAAACTCTGGTGTCGATTCTTAAATTATGCTGAATATAAATACCGTCTTTTCGTTTTTGGGTTTATACACACACAGATCTGTTTCTAATTTGTTTAGATTGAGGTCCCAAAACGTATACCGATATCGATTTCTTGGACTGAATGCAATCTCCTTACTTATCCACTAAGTTTCGTAGCAAAGAAAATATCTACAAAATATACAAATAAATAATTGAGCTAAATGTCAAATCTCGACTGCAGCAGTTTGATTATTTAAAAGAGTGACGTAATGTAGCTGTATATCTCGTAATTTTAGACTCTCTATACATACATACTTCCTATTTTATTACCGTAGATATATATATATATATATATATATATATATATATATATATATATGCCATATGTAGCTAGTAATAAAACTGAGATTCAGTGATTTATTAACAGAACGTTCAACAGAACTGCATTGAAATGCAGTTTCCTTAAGAAAGCAATTATGCAGTACCAAAGAATCACAGTCTGATGTTTATGCAATTTCCAAATTGACTAATAAGGGAATATTCATTACTTAACTTCCAGTGAACTACCAGCGTTCATAATCTTCTTTCTCATTCTCAATTTCAGTTTGTTATTTTCGGGTTATGTTTGTATGCTATTGACGTTGCAAAAAAAAAAAAAAAAAAAAAAAAAAAAAAAAAAAAAAAAAAAAAAAAAAAAAAACCCGAAGTCTACTATTTGTTGCAGCAGTGCAATTTCATGAAATATGTTAAAGTGTAAACGTGTTTCAGAATGTGGAAACCGCTCGTTAAATGTTAATCATAACTTTTTCTGCATGCTTACCACATCTTCAAACATTCTTCAGCACCTGACACTGACAATCGTACACCGCCCTTGTTATAGTGGTTTTTGGACACGAAATGCGACCGCACGTTCCTTCACAGACAGTAACAAAAACTTGCTACCCTCTTGGGCGTAACTGAAGGAGAAGGGTTGAAATATTACACGAATAGGTTTTCAACACCAATTTCCAATCCACGGAAACAAGATTAATCTGTTTATATCTCAGCAATTTTTTATTGGTCATGATTAAAACCTTTGTTGATTAAGAGCTTGTGAAGAAATTCTTATTTTCAAATATATGAACACCTTTCCAACTTAGTAAACTTTAAGCCTGCAAAAGAGAATTTACAACTTATAAATACTACATTTTAGTAGGCACTGAGTTCTTGCTGTTATAATTTTTGCCTATCTTTCGTAGTTTTCCGGGTATATAAAAAGCTAGTAAGAAAGATACAGCTCTCGGTTATTTACAAAAATGTCTCGAATGTATATATCTATGTATATTTTTTATAAATATATTTTATGTATCATATAAGAGCTAAAATGTATTATATTTTATTAAACAGTTAAAACCAATGTTGATAAAGCAGATATATGAAACATATCCCCGTGTGCATGTTTTGAAAGGAAAAGTTTTATAAACATTTTCGATTATATTCCAAGTATGTATTTGATACTTGATTTACCACTTAAATCTTGCCTGTGTTTTGTTTTCTTTGTTTGTTAATGCTCACTTAATTATTTAATTCACTCAATAGCTGAGTTTGAGCATCGGGCTATTGATTTTTATAGCCAGTTTTATAGCCAAGGTAAATTTGCTATTTGAACCATTATGTTCAACAGCTGTAAGCAGCTAATTTTATTTTCGTATTAGTAGATAGCACCTGTGTTTTTCACGGTAAACAAAAAAAATATTGTGCAATCCACACGTGCTAAGTGCGCCGGAGAATCTTGGAAGTAGAAAATACTCAACTTTGTTTCGTAATTACTGAGGAAGGTGGACAGGATAACGTATCCGACTCGCATTCAGGGGGTTCCGACTTCAAAACCAAGTTGGCCATGATTTCCCCGTGTCACTTAGGCAAATGCTGGGATGCCTACTATTATTTCGTTTTTATTATTTCCCTTCATTCTATTTCCTTATTATCTTTCAGGTGTGCTTTCAAAATCTTGGCATATGTCGGTGGCAGGCAGATGGTGTAGGTGTTTGCGCGTTGTAAATACTGGGCGGTGTTGTATGGGGAGACGTTTGTGGACAAAGAACCCGGAAAGTTGGGTCCCTGCCTGGGATGAATTTTCAGCAGGTGCTAGGCACTACCGCGCGTCTTGCTGCCTGTGGCTGTGATCTCCTGCGGTTCTCCATTTCATCCCTTCCTCCTGGGGAGTGCTTGATGCAATAAACCTGGGTTGCAGATCTAAAGGCACCAACGCTAAACGCCAAGGCCACTCAGTCAATCAAAATCACGGTACCGCCTTTTATAACTGTGAAATAATGTACTTCGTGGACTTCAAGGAGGAGAACATCGCAGTAAATGGGGAGTACTGGCTGCACAAAATATTTGCATGATCCATCAAGCAGAAAAGCTGAATAAACTTGTGCGTCTTCTTCACGATATCGGGCCTGTGTAAAGTCTATCTAGTCAAGGCGAGTGCAGGTCGGCCGCCTCCTTCGACGAACCCTTATAATCGTTTTACAACACAGATCCTCCTTCTCCCGGTCCTTTCTGCAAGGCTGCCACCTTTCTCGATACGTCATGGGTATCGTACGAGGTTTCGTCTAAATAAAGTCCATTACTGCGAAACTTCTTTAGTTTTGATATATATCGCCAAGCGACAATTCTACTGGACTCCATAATAATCCTCAAAGTGCGGTATTTGAAACCCAGTTCCTTTAGGAGATCCCGCAAAGTGCAGTGCCCATAAGGAAAATCACAAATTTCTTGTAAATGTGCAACCAATTCACCTAAGGTGGACGCTCTGCCTTTTGCATAGAATCTATAAATTTCTCGGAGAATTAAATCTCATGTGAAATTATCTACTTTAGAGAAACGTTTCCTTTCGTTTTCACACTTGATCGGCGTCTTTGGTATTCCTTTCGTCACAATTTTTCTTACTGTATTTCTGTGACTACCCAGAATTTGTCAACAGGTTCATTGCACGACCCCTTACCAAGATTATTTTTCAGTACATATTTATGTGTGTTCAAAACAAGCGCTTGAATTTTCTTAGAAACAGTTCCCGTTATAACTTTGTTTTTTGAGGCTTTTCCAGTAACTTAGCTCGGCCCAGCAACACTTTCCAATTCATTCACACTATTGTCTTCACTTCGATTATTTTCACTTGACTTGCGGCAGTACTATCTCTCCGCCTCACGGCTGCACGTACCTGGGTCGACGTCGGGACTCCTTCCTCGGTCTCCACGTCGTCGTCGGCTGCTTGCTTTACCCTTGGCTCTAGCTGCTTCTCCTGCATGGATTCTTTTTTTTGGGGGGGGGGGGTTTCTCAGGGTGTTAAGGTTGAGACAACACAAGCCAACGATAATCTCTGAACTGCTTTAATTTTGCCCTTGCATTTGTGGAACCCGGGCACTCTTAAATAACTGCACTTTCGGCGGACATTTTATAATACATTTTACTGGAAGCGACACGTCGTCGCACACACCAGACGGATGTATACAATACACTTAACTGCAATGAGCAACAAATGAGGGTGAATGGGGGTTGCTACCCTCTTCTATACACACAGCACGGCATCACAAGGAAAAACTAAGATGTTATTGACCTGTGTAACGGTACAGTAAAATACCTAGCATTCCATTCTATTGTCTGATATCCGCCCTTCATAGACTGTCGTCCGAGAATGCTGTGTTTCTCACGTATATCTGCCCAGGTTCGTTACAATATTCTACATCAAAGTCTACAATGTTACTTTCACTAATATAGCTAGTTTCAGTTCTCAAATTTATGTATAATTATTAAACATATTACATAATTAAATGAATAATTGATCTGAGGACCAAAGTTCCTGTTTCAGACTGAAAGTTATCTACTACTTCATTTGCATTTACCACTGCATTTCCCTCCCATGGTCTCCACATTGTGGCACACAACGAATTGCTGCACTTAATGAAACAGATCAACTGGAAGTTGGAACTTTGGCAACTGAGACTCCACGTAGAGTAAACATGCAACTGTCATTTCTAGAAAATCAGAGTTGCTATTGGTGCTCAACGACAGTGTTCCATTTCTGAAGTGTGGAAATAGATTTATGACGGTCATTAATGGGCGGTAGGGTCACTTTCCTTTGTGAGCAACTACACTCGCGTTGACTATACAGACTTTACTCAACTCTTGTTGCAAAGGAAGCTGTAACGAAACCTGGTTCCAAAGAAATGGAACGTGTAGTGTCTAACGCCCACGTTTTCTACATACGGTACCGTAGGCGGTGACACTGATGATACATGAGATAAAGATTAAGCACCTGTGGAATGAGATGGCCGGAGAAACCGGAGATCACGGAGTAAACCCGCCCCAGAAACGTTTTATCCATCATAAATCTCACTTTGCGGTCGCCAGGGATCGAACCCGGGTCGCCTTAGTGGGAGTCGAGAACCACTCAGCCATGGCGTGGCCCTGGCTCCAAGGAGGTCGACCATTCCAACCCATAGGCAAGTAACTATTTGCTCTTCTCAAAACTTTAAGGTACAGCTAACTCTAACCTATAGTTTTTTTTTTTTTTTTTTTTTTTTTGTGCAGCAGTGCAGTCATATCAAGCGTATATGACCATAGGGTTATGATGTCGCTTTGACTGTGAGAGGTCCAGGTTTCAAATCCTATATGAGCTGTTTGTATTTTGTAGTAGTTTTAAGTACTGCTTATTCTGGTATACGGTTTTCATTAGTACATTCCAAGTATGGCGTTGGTCTAGGGTCTAATTCTCACCTTGGATGTGAGAGTTTCGGGACTTAAGTCTCGGACTTGCTTTGTGTATTTTGTATCAGTATTTTAGTGTTCAGCTAGGTCTGGTATAAAAAGTTTGGTAGTATTGCAATTATAAAAAGTGCTCAATCGCTCTAGAAGTATGAATTTAAATTTGGGTAAGGGAGGACGGGGTTCAAATCTCGGACGAACACTGTATTTTTTAGTACATCAGATGCAGTTTGTTCTGATATATGAACTTTGGTAATAGTAGTTTAGTTTAGCAGTAGTGCTGCTGTACCAAGTGGCTCGTTGGTCCAGAGGTATGTATGTACATTTTTTTACAATTTTATGTGTTGCTCTTTTATCCCTTAGTCTGCCATATATATTAATGCTGTGGTTATTTATACATGTGGACCTTAACCTAATTCACATTATTGTTCTTTATTTTTCTATACCATTTTTCCTTTGCTTTCCTCATAAATTCTCCCAGAATTTTTATATTATCTTCCGTTTGGAGCTTCACTACCCTAATTTTTAGAGCATCTATATTTTCACATTCTACTATATAATGTAAATCATTGTCTACTCCTCCAAATAAAGGACATCTATCCAAGTTCACTTCCATCCTATCTGCTCTTAACCTATGTACACTTAATCTAGTCGAAGCCCAACCTTTCCTTCCTAATCTATTGCATACATCCTCATATTTCTCTCTACCCCAATCCATCTTTAGTTGACTATAAAGTACTGAACTTTTCTTACCACTAAGACTATGAAATAATTCTTGTTTCTTTATATCTTCTACTCTATTCCTTACTTCTACCCAGAAACCTCTGACTAGCTCCTCTCTCCCTCCCTCCCTCCCTCCCTCTCTCTCTCTCTCTCTCTCTCTCTCTCTCTCTCTCTCTCTCTCTCTCTCTCTCTCTCTCTCTCTCTCTCTCTCTCTTCCCATATGTTGCACATTCCAATTTCCTGTAATATTTTTCTTATTTCCTGAACCCAATTTGTCCCATGAATATTATGCTCATGATTTTATTCTATAGCAGTGTTTCTGGTCCAGAGGTAGAATTCTCCCTTAGGTGTCTAGGTTTAATGTTAAATCCCACCCCTGTTCTTTATACTTTCTGGCACCGTTGTTAATGTTTACGTATTATTAATCTAGACATTATGGTCAGTATACAAAGTGGCTAGCTGCTATAGCACAAAGCAATGATGTTGGTCTAAGGGTCAGGCGTATATTTTGGTTTTGTCATTGTATCTATGTTTTAGTGATTGTTGAGCGCGATAAGTCTGATGTTACTGAAATTTGTGTTTTTTTAAATTCAAAATCGATTGAGCGAAATTTAATAAAATCAGAATCATTTTGTGTAAAGAGCAGTTTGAGGTAACCGAGCGGAATGGCTCAGGCGGTTTCGTCTGTAGCATGCATTCGGGAGCCCGGGTTCGAATTCCTTGGCTGACCTACCTGAACGATGGTTTTTTCATGGGTTCCCCGGGTCGGCAGGCGAATGCTGGGTAGGTTAATTAAATCCGCTGAATTTCCTGTCCCTCCATTTCATCTCCATTATCATTTCACACCATCTCTCCTCTGGTGGTCTCTTTCAGGGTAGAAGTGTCGGCGTTGATGAAACTTCCTCCTCCGGTAGGACGGTCTACGTCTCCGAGCCCGGTATGGTTGGCCGTTTCCGGACCATAGTCGGGTGAACTGCCAGTTGTGCTGGCCTGCCGGGGAGTTTTCAACTGGTAAAGTGTAGGGACCCTGCCCTCTGCACTGTTGTTGCTCCTTGGGATGCCGCCCTCTGTCTCCTCTCACCTCATCCTTCCTCCCAGGGATGCCTCACTTGGGGGCACAGGTACAATAGATCAAGATTAGTCGCAATGCAGAATCCCCTCCGTACCGTAATCCAATCCAACCCAAGGTCTGGTAGGCGAATAATAAATTTGGTGTCTTCTGCCACAGCTCTCCTTTCATTTTACAGTTGACTTGGGCGCTGTATGCCGGCCGACTTCTCAGCTCCGTCAGAGGGTGGCCGTTCGAGCCTCCAATACCGAGCAGGGACTTCTAAGCCACTCTCCGGCGTCTTGGGCAGGTCAGCGCTTGGCCTACCAGCCGGGTAGTCAAGTCAGTAAACTACTTGGCAACTCTGTCGTTTACGTCGCCCATTCCTGTAACTCATACGTCTCTGCGGTTTCTTCATCTCATCCCTTCCTCCCGTGAGCTACCTGTACACAAAAGATCCGTCGAGGTGAGAGGTGTATCGTCCGGTTCTATCTATCTGGTGTTACCTATAATATTCACAAACAGAAAGAAATGTGATCGTCTACCTGGGTTTTCTGGAAGCTGGATTCTGGTACTAATGAGATGCTTATTCCAAAGTCAGACTGCGAAGACATACTTTTTCCCTCAAAAGCACCACTCCTCTTATGTACGAAACTCTTACCTCGTCTTACTCTGGACTTTTGGGTAGCGTACAATGCTTAACTCTGCTATTGGAAGATAAACCTGTATAATTTACCTAACAACGGAAACATTTTTCCATTTCGAAGAAAGGTTAAGTTCGTTAAAATATGTAATTTTCTTAAAATGATCTGTTTTCTAGTGTCAACCTTTTACGAAATATTTCATTCTACATATTTACTTATATTTTGTCAAGTTCAAAAAGATGCCTTTCACATAAATGGTGTGGAAACTCTCCAAGAACTACATACAAATAAAAGCAGTTTTAAGTCATATCAGACGATGAATGAAATGGTTGAAATTATTATCAAATGAGCACAGGGTCCATAGAGCTCAGAGATATCCGAGATTCTTCTTTCAGAGTAAGAGAAAACAATTGAAAAAGTCTTATCCAGAGAACTCACCCTGACCTAGATTCGAACTTGGGACCTCCTGAACGTGAGGCAGAAAAGCTACCACCTACGCTACAGTGACGGGCTCGTAACTCTTACTCTTAATTTGTATAAGCATATAGAAATAATTATTTCCATTATACCTTAATTTCTAGCCAAACGTTTCATCTATTGAAAGTAAGCCAATGAAAGAATCGCGTTTTATATGTATAGTATCTGTGAAATTGCAATTGATAAAGTCATGCAAATGCATATTTAGTGCTTTTTTGTGTAAAATTTAGTTTAATGATAAAACATACCCGTGAGAGTTTCCAATTTTATATTTAACTACTAGAAAGTTACAAGTTGTTTCAAGACATTAGAACTCTGAGAACTTAAAATAAGCAGCGCTCGTTAGTACTTCGCGGAAAACAATAGAAATGTCGCGACATTGATCTACCTAACAAACCCGTGGCGTAACAGCTGAGTGGGCCTGCCAACCCGACTGACGGCCTCACGCCCACATACGTAAGGCAGAGGTGAGCGATCATCCAACCGACACGGGGAGATGTGGCTTTCGCAGCCACGGTTCACTATCTATCGTAGCCCCTCACTTTCCTCAAGATGCTGAGGAGTCCCCTATACCCGGGACTTAAAATCCGTATCCCCACAGGGATGGGATCGTACATTCCGTGGCAGGGAATCAAAGCATGACACATTAGTCCACTGAGCCACGGCGTAGATATGATCTACCTATCTAGCTATGTTAATGATTGACATAAACGTTTTCAGAAATAGTCGCAGTTACATATTTCGTTATATATATATATATATATATATATATATATATATATATATATATATATATATATATATATACACACACACAAGAGAGATAGAGGAAATCAAATCATAGCTAGATTTTAAAACGCCAGTTACTGACCTTTAAAATACCATACACACTCCATGACATCGTGAGAACAATTGAATAACCACAGTACTTTAAAATGACCTTAAGTGTTAAACATTTTAAAATACTAAAAACGGATATCTCGGAAATAGCTGATATCATAATAAACTTTGAAAAAAAAAAAAAAAAAAAAAAGAGATTAGAATCGGAAAATTGGGCAAAAAAAAATTGGAGGGAGGGTTTTTTTGCTTGTTTTACTTAATTTTCTTAATTTTGTTTGAAGTATACCATGTGTTTAAAACATATCTTTATTTTCTCCACAGTAAGATTTCTTTCGTTTACCCGTTATACAAAATTCCTATCAAATAAACGTAACTTCAGGCTACAGCCAGAAAATTAAAGATACAAATTAAAGATACATAAATATTCGAACGTAAACGTATATGTTACTTATATTATTGTAAAGCTACGCAGAGTAAGCATACGTAAATACAACTGGTACAAAATAGACTTGAGTCTTCCATTCAACATATACTCATAAATAGCAATTGAAACGAATTAGCACTACAAGGAGAAATAAAACGGTTACTTTACATCTGAACATAAGTATTCGAACAGAGAACAGCTACTATCTAGTTATAATCATGCCCTAATCCCAGCTTCTCTGCATCCTTTTTAAGATTGTTTTCAAGAATCCTCTTGTATTGAAATTTGTCCATCATCCCATCTATGAACACCAGTTCCCCAAAGCCAGATGAAGCTATACAGCCCCATACCATCACACTACTGCCACCATGTTTCACTGTAGCTAAAGTCTGTTTAGTTAACGCGTGTGCACGTCGGCTGCTGCCTTTGACGAACCCTTATACTTGTTTTACAAGACAGACCCTCCCTTCTCCCAGACCTTTCTGCAAGGTTGCCACCTTTCTCGATACGTCATGGGTATTGTACAAGGTTTCGTCAAAATAAATTAGCTTATGTCCATTACTGCGAAACTTCCTTAGTTTTGACAAATATATATCGGCAAGCTACAATTCTACTTAATTCCATAATAACCCTTAACTTATTCGAAGTGCGGTATTTGAAACCCAGCTCGTTTAGGAGACCGTGCAAGGAAAATCACAAATTTATTGCAAATGTGCAACCAATTCGTCTAAGGTGGGCGCTCTCCCTTTTGCATAGAATCTATAAATTTCTCGGCGAATTAAATCGCATGTGAAATTATCTACTTTAGGGAAACGTTTCCTTTTGTTTTCACACTTGATCGGCGTCTTTGCTATTCCTTTCGTCACAATATTTCTAACCATATTTCTGTGAATACCCAGAATTTATCATCAGGTTAATTGCATAACCCCTTACCAAGATTTATTTTTCAGTACATATTTATATGTGTTCAAAACAAGCGCATGAATTTTCTTAGGAACAGTTCCCATTATAACTTTGTTTTTGTGGCTTTTCCGGTAATATAATTCGCCCCAATTATTCACACTATTGTCATCACTAATTATTTTCACGTTACTGAAAGTTATCTACTACTTCATTTGCATTTACCACTGCATTTCCCTCCCAAGGTCTCCACATCGTGACACCCAACGAATTTCTGCACGTAATGAAACAGATCAACTGGAAGTTGGAACTTTGGCAACTGAGACTCCACGTGGAGTAGACATGCGGCTGTCACTTCAAGAAAATCAGGGATGTTATTGGTCCTCAACGACGGTGTTCCATTTCTGAAGTGTGGCGATAGATTTATGACGATCATTAGTGGGCGGGAGGCTAGGGTTCCTTTGACTCCAAACTGCACATGCGTTAACTAAACAGACTTTACCATGTTCTTAGGTTCCCATTCTGTATTTGGCAGTCTCCACACTTTAAGACGTCCATCACTCTTCTATAAGCAGAATTTACTCTCGTCCGACCAGAGAACCTTATCCCAGAATTCTGTTGGTTTCACCACATACTGGTTAGCAAATTCTATACACTTTTTCATGTTCATCTTATTAACATATGGTTTCTTCCTAGGAACGCGGGCATTGCACCCAGTACTATTTAAAACCCGTTCAACTGTTCTGGTGTGAACCACAGTGCCAGAATATTGCTCAAGGCATCCTGTAATCTCAGATGCAGTGACTCTCGGATTCTGCTTCACCATTTTTATTATTTGCCTCCTGTCTCTGTGGTGAGTTTAAAAAGAGCGTCATTTCTAGGTTTCATTTGTCTGTTTGAAGCGTTGAATTATGCAGAACACTGTAGTTTTCTTTTGTTAATGGTTTTGGCAATTTCAGAGAGAGATTTGTTTTGTTTGTACATATTTATCCGATATTCCTCTCTACCACCGTTGTCTCCTTACCTTTACGTCCATTAATATCTGTGAGTTCAGAATCGGCTGAATAACTTTGAGCACTGTCTCCAGACATAGCATAAACACAACTGTTATGCGGTAGGGGCGTGTAGGGCACTTCCAACCACCTTTCCTCTCTGTTCGATTGGGTACGTTCGAATACTTATGTCCTCCAATAAGAGGGCAATAGAATAAATACAGTACAGATTGTGTAATAAATACATGTAAAGTGATATTTTAAATATTGTTTCCGAGACACAAAAGGTTAATGTTTACATATTTAACAATTCAGCGCTGCCAAATAAATATTACAGTATTTATAGTACGTGCAATGTTACATATTATATAATTCGAATACTTCTGTCAGCCTCTGTATAATAGAAGCTCGAAGAAGTGCGGTCCGAAATACCGCGGATTCGGATTCAATGCGGGGAAAGTATCTACGGTCTCCGAAAAATAAAACTGAATTTTCTAAATTTATTTGTATTCATTTTTTTTAACTTTTGAAAGTTGAGTTTATAAAGGTCTTCAAAGAGCGCTTCTGCAGTACAATTTTCGCTCTCATCACACCCCTAGCGTTGACCTTGGCCACTTTATTGCTGTAACGGGACATGGAAGTTTTCTGTAAGGACTAAAACATTTGTGTCTAGACCTGGGAAAGTTAAAATATTATTTCAGTCTGAATCACGCCTTTTGAGTGTAAAAATCACGCGTTGAGAATACCAATTGTGTCAACTGCGATCGATTTCAGGACTGGAATACACCTCCAGCATTACTGGTGAGTAATTGTATTTAAAATTGCTGTACTTTATATTACATACATTTTATGTAATTTATATACTGTAATTTATTATTGCGCGAAAGTTTCCTTGCAGTTCCGCGGGATATCATTTTGTCACATCTAAGTTGGCAGCCCGCCTCGGTAGCGTAGATGGTAGCATGTCTGCCTCACGTTCAAGAGGTCCCGAGTTCGAATCTTGGTCAGGGTGAGTTACCTGGATCAGGTCTTTTCCGGGGTTTTCCCTTATCTTTCAAGACGAATGTCGGGTAGCTCTAAGCTCCATGGACCCTGGAATCGTTTGAGCATCATTTCACCCATTCATCGTCCGATATGACTTAACGTTGGAGGACGTATATTACAAAAAAAAAAAAAAATCTAAGTTGACATTTCGATATATCTTGGAATGGTTATAACGTGGGGGTAAAGCATGTCCCCCAACAACCGCGTTATTACGGGCTTCTACTGTATATATTTTGTCAGGTAAGTTATAATAAAGTATTTCAAAACATTTTCCATGTAAACGATACTCTTGGAAGGACTGGGTTGCTGAAACTAAATTTCAAGTTTATTTATCGGAGATTTCGTTTTGGTTTATGTTCACACACACACACACACACACACACACACACACACACACACACACACACACACACACACACACACACACACACACACACACACACACACACACACACGCGCGCGCACGCACGCACGCACACACACACATTGTCCGCTTCTGTGGCGTGAGGGTGGCGTGTCTACCCTGAGTTCAAGAGGCCCCGAGTTCGAATCTAGGTCAGGACGAGTTATCTAAATAAGATTTTTTCCGAGGTTTTCCCTGGCTATTGGGTTCACACAACTGATTGTCGATTGTAATTTACGTCCTCCAACGTTAAGTCATATCGGACGGTGAATGGAATGGATGAAATGATGCTCAAATGAGCTCAGGATTCATAGAGCTTAGAGTTACCCGACATTCGTCTTATAGGATAAGGGAAAACCCCGTAAAAACCTTATCCAGGTAACTGCAGATATGAATATTGCTTTTTTGCCCAAAATTTGAAATTTTTATCCTTTGAAGTACAGAAAGTGTACATAAAATGCATCTCACAATAAAACTTAGGGCAATCTCTATTCACTGTGTCTCTATGAACGTGTGTAGCAAGTTTCATTAGTTTAACTTAAACTGCGATGCAAGGAGCATTTTAAATGATGAAAAATGCTGAAATTTTCAATAGCGAGAAAACAAGGATAAAGAATTATATAGAATTATATATTATAAACAATTATATAAATATAAGAATTCATATCTAACATTAGCATTCACGTAACTTTCAAACTAGGTTAGAGCATTTAAAAATGGCTTGCGGATGCTATTTAAACATTCTTTGGATTCAGCAAGGCTTCCACTATTAAAATAGACTAAATAGAAGAAAAGGTGATTTTTTTAAAATGGTAATGAAATTTCAGTCATACATATTCTTAACGTTGGAGGACTGTAAAAAGAGGAAGAAGAAGACACACACGAGCGGATTCAGAGAGTTTCATAGAGTATTTGCGATGAAATGTTAATATCAGAATTTTGTGCGGGATGCAGTAGGTAAGAACACGATATAGTGTCTCTGAATATGTCAGAGAAAAATAAACACTGTATATTTACAGCTTCTCTGTTTCAGATCGATTACTTGAAATATAAATTAAATCTTCACTGTGGTAATACAGAGGTTTGTGAAGCACGAAACCGTAACCAACGAGAGATTTCTCCATAACGGTCGAGCCTCATTTGTTCAGGCATGAACTGCACGCGAGAGAGATCAAATCCAGTTCCTGATTTTCACCTGGGGGTAAACCTACCAATGAACGTGTGAGGGCGGTACCTCCCTCATTCATTGGTTGTCCAGGTGAATGCTTCTCTCCCCTGAATGTTCCTGACAACTATATATGGAAACCTGGCTCTAAACAATGTTTGCACTTAAACAACCTTGTTTGAGGCGGGGGGGGGGGGGGCGAATGCTATCAAACGTATGGGTATCTCATTTCAAATACAGTGGACTCACGAATACTTAAGCTAATTAGAATCGAAACTACCGCGGATAAATTGCAGATAATTAACTATTTGGTGTTTCAAATGGGAAGAGTTCTCCACTGTAGCAAATCAGATACGTAAGAGCTTTTAGCGTTGCCACCTCGTTATCCCCACTCTTTTTATATCCCCCCTCTCTCTCACTTGCGAGTCTTTTTGGCGCTAAACGCAAGGGAACGCAAACAGAATTTTCCAAAGTTTTATAATAATGCAGTTGTTGAAATCGCAATTATAATATGGATGTTCGTAATGTTCGTATATTACGCACATATTTTAAGTATATAGTTATGGTAAATAATTATGGTTTATGAATTCCTTTGTTGTGGTCCAGGACCGCCTGTGAGAACAAGGCAAGTTCAGACATGTTCAGTATCTCCTACCACTGCAATGGAGGTAACATGCAGTTAAAGTTGATGTTAGAGGAAGATCCGGAGTTTCTTTTAAGCGTAATCACTGCTGATGAAACTTGACTACATCATTTTGATTCTGAGAGCAAACAGCAAAGCTCAGTGTGGAAATTTCCTTCATCACCAACCCCCAAAAACCAAAAGTGGTTGCTTCTGCTGGGAAAGTTATGGTCATCTCATTCTTTGAGATTCATGGAATGGTTTATCAGCATGTTGTACCTGCACACACATCAGTAACTGAACAATACTACAGGGATGTTCTGAAAATATTGCAGCTCCATGTCGGCCCAAAAGACCACATTTCCATGAAGCAGGCTGGATGCTGCACCACGATAATGCACGGCCGCATATTGCCAATGTTGTTGCTGAATATCTTGCAAAAATCAACGTGAAGTGCATCCCTCACCCTTCCTATAGTCCGGATCTAGTCCCATGTGACATTTTTCTATTCCCTAACTTGAAGAAACGCCTTCGTGGGAGGCATTATCCATCATCAGAAGCAGTGGTGAAGGCTGCGGAGGCGAATTTGAAGGATCTCTCAAAAATGGTTTCCAGCATGTCTTTGAAGACTGACAGAAACTTCGGGACAAGTGCATGGCATTCAGGGGAGACTCTTTTGAGGAGGACCATCAAAATTATGAGGATGAGTAAAGGTACGTTGTCAAAACAAAATTGTGATAATTCTTTATTGAACAGCCCTCGTATACGTGGACTCTTTGTGAATGCGTGACAGAGATGGCAGCACTGTACCCTGTAAAGAACTCTAGTGGCAGCGACGAGAGTTAGGACTGTTTTTGATACTTAAAATGGCGACGTTTTCATTGCAAGAACGGCGTGTAATCGATGTTCCATTCATGGCGTCATCACGCGTCAAATTGTCACGCCTGACAATTTGCCACTTGCGCAGCCTTGTGATCATCCGTCAGCATTCGTGGCACCCACCTTGAAGACACTTTTCGCATTTTCAGATCTTCACGCAGGATTGTGTGCTCAGATCCCACGGAAATACCAATTTTGGAGGCGATGTCTGCAAAGCTCAATCGGCGATCCTCCAAAACAACGTTCTCCACTCGCTGGATCAAGTCGTCAGACCGGCTGGCGCGAGGCCGTGACTGTTTTGGTTTGTTGTCACGCGATGTTCCGCCTTCATTGAACTGTCGCACCCAGGAACGTACATTAGACACATCCATGGTACCATCACCACATGCCTCATTCAACTGGCGATGAATTTCGATAAGTGTCACATCACGAAAATGGAGAAAACGGATGATTACACGCTGTTCTTGCAATAAAAACGTCGCCAGTTTAAGTATCAAAAACAGTCCTAACTCTCGTCGCTGCCACTACAGTTCTATGCACTGTACAGTGCTGCCATCTGTCACGCAATCACGAAGAGTCCACGTGTATTTAAAATAACAGAAGTTCCTATCTGGTCCCAATTCTGAGGTGTTAGAACTTTAACGCACCTCTTATATTGTCTTCTTTAATTTTTTTATGATATGTTGGTGTTATTATCCTTTTGATAGAGTGATAACTTAGACGCTCAAATAAATTTGACCTAATTTTACTGCCCTTTCGGCTAGAAAGTTAGCTGTTTCATTATCATGTATGCTGCAATGTGTTGGTATTCATTGAAGTAATTAATCTTTTATTTACATTAACGGTTCTATGACTTTACGACATTCTGCAATATTTAGGGTTTTAGGAGTTTTAACAGATGTTATGGATATTATATCTGCTTTAGAGTCAGATAATATTACAACATTTTCAAACTTATTTATGTGATATAGAAGATTGTGTAAGCTTTAAAGTATTGCCGAACTTTCTGCATCAAAATTTGTAGCATTTGAACTTAATCTTTTGTAGAAAGGGAAAAATAAGCATATTGCATCAGCGCCAGTACCACCATAATTTGGTAAGCTATAAATATCAATGTAAACATATAGCCACTCATTGGAAGTTAGCTTAAATGTATTATTTGTTTCAGGTCACATGAAGAGGTTTCAGATTTTGGAACTTCTACAGGTAAGTGTAGATAGTGTTCAATATGGGACAGTTCTGAATGATTGACACTTGTTTGAAGTACGTTTTAATTTTTGTTTGATTTCTTTAACTTTAGTGAGAAAACTTTGTTGAAAGTTTACTTAAGTTTACTTGTGTCTTCTTTTTTCCCAGTCATTATAAGGCAGTCTGATTAATTTTTCATATTGTGTAATGGCTGCTATTTCAATTACAAGATCAGGTATTGGATTATTTGTTAAAATTTGTAGAGCAAGTATTGAGGTAGTTTTGACACCTCCAATTACACTGGGCGACAACGAAAATGTTTCGGGCTTAAAAATAGTGAATTTACATGTATTTCCATCTGCTGAATTAAAAAATCATCATAAAAATGATAGATTAGCATTTGTTTTGAAGATAAGTTTGTTTTGAAGATAAGATGAAGTGACATTTCATTTTTTATAGTGGGGAATTTGGGGGAATCTTCTTTGGGAGTTGACACACCTGTCAAATAACAAAACACAGTCAGAGAGAAATTTTGGAAATTAAGTGATGCAAAAGTTAAGGAAGCAATTTTTGTCGGACCACAAATAAGAGAGCTTGTAAAGGATCCTGCATTTGACCAAATTTTGGAGGGAAAAGAAAAGGAAGCTTGGGAAGCCTTCAAGGGTGCTGTTCATGGACTTTAGGCAACGAAAGACATGAACACTACAAGCATTTGGTGACAGTGCTCCTGCAGAAATACCGTAACCTTGGATGCAACATGTCCCTTAAGGTCCATTTTCTCCACTCCCACCTAGACTTCCGTTTCAAATCCCAGACGAACCCCAAATATTTTAAAGAACATTCTCCACTACGTATAGTAGGAAATAAGGAAGTAATTGCTTTCCACCCCGGAAATACATGTTTGTGACTTCTAAATCTAAAAAAGAAAATGCATTTTTAGAAAAACCATCTGCGCGCGCGCGCCCGCCCGTGTGTGTGAACTGCATAACTCAAAAATGAAAGTAAGTACGGTTAAACATTAAATTTCCATATGTGTAAGGTGTTTTCATGACAACTGAACTGCATCTGAAATTTTCTGGGAATGCTCTCAGGAACCTCTTCATTCTGCATTACTTGCATAACTCAGAAACTTTAAATGACACTCGAGCTCTTACTACACGAAACACCCGCCTATTTACCGTAGGTGGTATTGTCGTGCTGCTCGAACCGTTACCATGCATTTATCTTTGGTCATAGATACCTCTCAGATAACGCACTGATTACTCCACGTGGAGTGAACATCTGTCATTTGTGATTCCTGCGAATTCCATTGGTGTTTAGCACCGGTGCAAGAAGGGCGGCAGAGCCCCTCTCACTCTTACAGGAACAATTTAATCAGCGCGTTATCTGAGAGGTATCTATTACCAAAGATAAGTCCATTATAACTTTCGAGCAGCACTACAATAACATGTCTGCCTTACTTTCAGGAGGGCCCGGTCGAATCTCGGTCAAAGTGAGTTAATCTGACTAAGGTTTCTTCCAGGTTTTCCCTTATCCTGAAAAATTAATATTGGGTACCTAACTCCAAACTTTATAAACCCTAGGCTCATTTGAGCACAATTTCATTCATCGTACGATTTGACTTAACGTTGGAGGACGTAAATTTTAAAAAAAACGTGTAGAGCTAATTAAAACTCATTTTATATCAAATTCTTTTTTGTTGTTAATTTATATGAAGTGAACCATTTCGGATATATTCTTTGTTACTTGTTTACATTTTACAATGTTTGTACTGTTCTCAAATGGGAAGTCATTTGCTTTTTTATCTCTTGGCTGGATATCCAAAGAAAATTGCATTTCATAGCCACCGCATAGTGACCAGCTCTTAAAAGATCGCTTGTTGTATTCCCATGTTTCCCTTTCATCTACAAGAAAATACCAATAGAGTAATGCTTATCTCAATTAACATGGAGTGGATAAGGAGTAAGTGTAACAATAGTTTGTATAAGAGCAGAGAACAAGATCAGTGGCCTAAATTTTATTTTGCTTGTACAAAGAAAACAAAATCTCTCTAAAACTTTGATGTAAAGTAAGATTGGGCATTGCCTAAAATATTATCTAAGTGACTACCTCATTGGTGAAATAAAGGGTTTCTAATCTTCAACACTAATGGTTACCTCATTATTGATAATTACATTAAAAAGAAAAATTAATGGTTTACAATTCATGTAAATATATAATAATAAGATTAATTCTAAATTTATCTTTAAAACAAGTACCTACCACTATTATTTTTCTGAATATTGGCGTATAAGAGGGAATGTTCCTTCTTCTAAATTTGAAAGCTAGTTATGTTGGAATCCTTGATCCTTAAAATTAGACGGATGAACTCTATTAGCCTTAACGCTTATTAAGTAAATGCAGTACATGGGCGCTGAGTCCTCTGCCTTCGTCCAATAGATCCTAGGATGATTGAGTACAGTAATGTTTATGGCATATGGTTTAGACACTTAGTCCCTACTTTTCTATATTTCTACAATTGGCTTCCCAATGAGTTGATTAGCTACTCATTCCGTATAGATCTCCCAGCATGGAAGAGAACCAAATGCTAGCTAGGAATCGAAGCCAGATCCCCTCGCAGCATAGCCAGCAATTAATTCTATAGTAGCGCTAAGGAATGATCTACGAATAGAGGAGGGAACCTACTATAATTTATTTGTGGTAACAGCTGATAGGATTTGTGTTAATTCAAATAAACATCTTAAGGGTATGTATGACTGAAATTTCATGAAAATCGTGAAAATAACGACTTTTTTTATTTTAATTCTATAAAATAATTTAGACATTCCCGAATGTGAAAAATGCATAATTTGCCTCCGAACGCCATTTTTAAATGCTTATTTAAATGTCGGTGGCCTTTAAACTCTGTCAGAGTCACGCCCTCTTTTGCCTACATCCACATTCTTTGTCTGTTTTCCGTTCTTAAATTTTCAATTCAAGAAAAGAAAAATAAGGCTTTCAGACAAAATAGTTCCTAAGATGTTGCCAATATATCAGAGGCTGGCTTCTACAACATTACTACAGAGGTGCAAAATAGGAAAAACACAGAATGCCAATGAATCTTTGCAACATGTCATATGGAATAAGTGCCCAAAGGAAGTTTTCATATCAAAACAAAAATTGGATCTTGCTGTTATTAAAAGCATCATTGAGTTTAACATGGGTAGTCTTAAGTCATTGGAGCTGCAGCGAAATATCAGAGGTGAAAGTGTAGTAGACTCAGCAAGAAAAACTTCAGTGCAGCGAGATCAGACTCGTATCCTGCAAAGCAAGAAGCGAAGTTGTGCAGAAGAAAAGCAACATCTAAAGAAGATAAAGGTGGAAAAAGCAGCAACAGAGGAGAGGAAAAAGAAATCTGAGGGTCCAACCTATCAGCCTGGTGGAATTTAATGTGAGTTATGCAATCAAATCTTTAATCGCTGTTTTCTCAATGTTCATATTTTCAGCATTTTTCTTCCTGTAAAATGCTCCTTGCGATGCAGTTTTTGTACTACATTCATGACATTTCCTACACAGGTTCAGAATATCATGAGGAATGGAAATTGCCCTAGGTTTTATTGTGAAATGTATATAAGCATATATTTTTAATTTTCAAACACAAAACTTACAGTTTTTTAGACAAAAAAATAATACTTGTAAATTAAAAAATTTTTGTGACCTAAACTAAAAGAGACACAGAAAAACCCAGAGCAATTTCAAAAAGTATGTGTATTATGAACATAGGGTTAAAATATTAGACCAAAATTCAAAATATTTTGTCGCAAGGGACTTTTTTAGTGACGTAACAAAAAACATACAAAATTTATCATAATTTCTAAACTGCTGGAGAAAATGGTTTAAATTTAGGTTGTAACATGTTTACATTATACTACACCTGTGTTGTAAATTTGAAAAAGCTAGCATTATTAGTTCAGAATTTGAAAATTTCAGTCATACATACCCTTAAGGTGCTAAGTAACAGCATGCGATGAATACTGTCCACCAACGCAAAGTAAGTCCCTGAAAGGAATACGCCCCCTTACACAGTGGGACAAGAACAGCGAATGTGTGTGACAGAGAACGCATGCTACACAAGGAGCAGAACCGTTAGAAAAGCATGTACACTATTCACTTTGTGCAGTAAAACCGAGAAGATTAATTCACAAAAGCACAAGCCGTCAGAATGATTTGAATGTCTGTAACTGTACTGACATGGGGTGTCATAAACTACCCAGGGAGGGTGTAGGAACCTTTTCCAACCCTCCTGCGTCTCACCCCCCGAAGACTTTATTTCCGTGGTATACTATACCCAACCAATAGTAACGATCAGGCATAGAAATTCATAAATAGCTGGATTCAATTTATCAGGTTACCTGTATTCGGCAACGCCACTGAGTAAAGTCTAGTAAGAATTCAATTTCATTTCCTTAGTCTGGCTTTAGTGCTTGGGAGTCTCTATGATAACAGTCTCCAAATAAAGCAATCACCCAACCCAATTTCGCAGAACATTTCCTTGCAGTACATTATTTCTCCAGAATTTTTGTTGATCTTTTGCATTCTCTTTATTTAGTCATTGTTTTCGAATGTTTTAATAATCGATAACAGTGCTGTGATCTAACCAATGCATTTACTAAACGGCAAGTTGGTTCCACTATAACCTGCAAAAATGGCATTCTGAAGGTCCCGGGTTCGATCCCCGTTAACTGCAAACTCTGGGCTTGGTTTTTTTGTGGACATCTCTGTTAAGTAGGCGAATGTTGGTGTGGTTCCTCATCTATACGATTTTCTTACCATCAGTTTTCTTTCATTCCGTTTCCTTCTCCTCTTTCAGCTGTGTTTCTACATTTCCTGACGTATGGTAGTAACTTTACTTTTTTTTTCCAAGGAAAATGAACACCAGAGGGCTACCTGGTTGAGTGGTCGTTCGTCGCCCTCTCTGGGAAGAGATGGGTCTTCGAGAACGAAATTGTTACTATAAGGATATCTGCGAGACTCTGTATTCTATAACCTCCTTCAGAACATCCCTTCATTTAAAAAAAAAAAAAAAATTATGTTCTTCAACGTTAAGTCATAGCGGACGGTGAATGAAATGGGTGAAATGATGCTCAAATGAGTCCAGGGACCATGGAGCTTAGGGCTACCCCACATTTGTCTTTTTTGTAAGGATAAGAGAAAACCATTTAAAAAACCCTTATCCAGGTAACTCACCCTGACCGAGATTCGAACTCTTGAACGTAAGGCAGACACGCTACTATCTAGGCTACCGAGGCGGGCATCCCTTCATCTTGGAGAGATCTGACGTAGACCTCACTACGTGAGGTATCCCCTTCTGTGCATTCCTATACTTGTGATATTTATTTTTCTCAGCCCAATTAGTGGTGAAGGGATTCTCAAGAAGCAAACAGATAAATATAGAACTAGCAGATAAAAAACAATTTTGATCTTTGTAGTTGTTATTGTGACTTTGTGGGTTCGTGAAATGAAAAGTCCAATTACACCACTCAACAATGTTCTTTATTTCCACCGACTTACAGTTTAACACTTGCCAATTACACAAAATTACTTGCTGCACACAATTACAATTTACCAGTTCGTCCGTTACAACTTCACTTGTACTCGCGATTACATAAACTCCGGTACACCTTCACAGTTACGTACAGTCTTCCGTTGCACAATCTTCTCGTACATTAACACGTCACTGACTAACACTGCCTTCTTACACCAAGAACTGTCCTCACTCACACACTAACCAACCAACTCACTGACTGACTAGCTGCAGCCCTTTTATAGGCATCTCGCCGTCTTCTAGACGTTTCCAGATGATGAAAGATCCCGTAATTTCTGGAACCAGGTGGAAGAGAAACAGACCGCACAATTATGTTTCTTTCCCCAGTCGTCCCTGTCACCACTATAAGACAAACGAGGGGGAGGTGTGGCTAACGCGGTCCTCCCCCTGCCTTCCGTTCCCAGCTGGTTCACTGGGTGTTCCAGCGCTCCCGTTACATTATGTAGACCCAATATTCACTTTTTTTTAATTTCTCAAATATTTAAGGGGCTGAAACGGAATTGTTTCATATGTAGTGGAAACAAAGGTCGTGTATTATCTCGAGGCTCCACGTTGGGAAGCTATATGAAACGGAAGTAAAGAGGTGATGTTCTCGTAGTCCCTCGTTGTTGGATTTCTAGAAATATCTCCAGTTGCTCTTCTCGAAGCTGATGGATTCTTACCTAGGGTTGTGGTCGCGGATGAGAAGTGATGATGGACCTGTTAGATGAATAGATAATTTTTTATGCAGTCATGTTGAGGCAAACATAGTGTAATGTATGTTTTATCTTTACGAGTAATTAGAAATTACCTCTCAAGGGAAGTAAGTCAACTTACCTTCCTACTTACTTCTCTACTTACCTCCCTGCTATGAAGGACTGAATTTGTTGTAGGAGCTGAAAACATTTACAATATTTCTATACAATTCAGAAAATAGTAATATTTATTTATTGCTACCCAAAGAAAAGCATCCAATAATAGAAACAAAATTAAATTCGAATGAAGCAAATGTAACTTGGAAAACAATAGCAGATATGAGAGATTACCTACTTCCTGAATTGCATAAATAGTTAACTGAAATAGGATATTAATAGAAACACATTATAATTATAAAATTCGATATTCATTTACATTTTATATCATAAATTATTTAAAATATAGTGTAATATTGCAATTAGTGCAGTAGGTTATATTTGATACAACTTTTTGTCCAATTTCAGGAATTAACTTTATTTCTTTCTTTACCTCAACACTTTCTTGAATTTCAACCTGTTCATATTAGCAACTAATACCTCATTAGTACTAGAACTTCCACTTCCTCCGTAAAGAACATTTTGGGTCATCCCTTTGTTATTCTGTTAATTATCACCAACATAGCTTTAGGCAATTGTAGAGGATTTCCAATAGGTACATGATAAGCATGAGTGGAAAAAATCTTATATGCAATTCAGGAGGTAGGTAGAATGAACCTCCTTGGACTCAATATTGCTAGCCCTCACTTTGTTCAGGTGCAAACGGGTCCTCTGATGGTAAATTATACCTACATCCCTTATAGCATAAATAACTATCTATTGCTTTCTTTTCCGAAATAAAAATCTTGATTTATTCAAACAATTGACTATTGCTTGTTGAAACACTGAACAATGCACTTGCGCAAACGTTGCTACTTATTTTTAAAACAATTGTTACTTTTGCAATGTTTTTTTCTACCGCGTCCTTTCTGCAAATTCACGGACAGATTCGCATACGTGTCTGACGTCTACGACAGCTAGTTGCAGAAGGAATATTTTGCGTCCCTCCTTGACGGAAACTTTTTACAGAAACATATTTTGCGTCCGCACACTGCGGCGTCTAGTTGCAGAAGAAAGCCTGCAATGACTAATTTCAAATCATTGGTCTTACCGTTGCTTTGGCTATTCAACATTTTTTTTTTTTTCCATTGGTCCAAATCACATTGCTTTTGAGCAAAGTTCGTTGCCATATTTAATATTTTACAATTTCTCCTTTGAATATATTTTACACCATTTAACATGAAAATAAAATTTCTTGGAATTTGTAATAATATTATCATTATTAAAATCATTACCGATATGCAGTTCACTTTTCTTTTATCAGTCTGATAACTATCTTACTTCCAACTGTTCCTTTTAGCCTCGTTCCCTATCTAACAAAATCATAAATACTTTTAAATAAAATTAAATATAAAATAACTGTTTCAGGGCTTAGCACTTTATATTTTATTATAATGTTATTACTAGGTCCCGGAAGTCGTTGACCTAAAAATTCTCTAAAATGAGCTATAAAATGCCCTTTAAATATAAAATAATGCACATAAAAATGACCTAAAAATTAACAATTTCTTTCATAATAATAAATTAATAACTGTCACAGACAAATAATGTATATATGGTTCGAATAACCATATTTTAAAATTAACTTTCTTAGTAAATAATGCAATTATTGCCACTAAATAAATTCAAAATTAATTATGTCATTTTCAGTTTTAGAAAGTATGAAAAAATTAGTTACTGTACCCATTAGCCAAAACAAACCTTACTTAGCGTTGGTCATCTTCAAGTTATCAAAAGTAAAGGAACGGCGGTTGTCATTTAAAACTGCTTTATACTTTGAGAAACTTCTCTCCAATTCAACAGATGTTATAGGTGCATATTTGAATAACACTGTGTCACTTCCTGTTAAATCCTGTTCAAAAATACCAGTTCTGAAGTTTTCTCCTGACAAGATATCGGCAATCTGATCAACTGTTTGGTATTCGTTATTTTTGTCCAACACAAATTTTAGTTTCTGTTTAATTTTGTCCCCAATCTCACCATTTACATTTTGTATTATCTCTTCCGCAATCCTCACTAACTCAATTGACTTATCCAATGTCATGCCACTTTCTTCAAGGCAGGTTATGGTATCCGTAAAAAATGCAAAATTTGATTTAATGAAAGCTAATTTACCTTGGATTTGAGTATCAGAAAAGAGATCCTTTGCGCTCCCAACTGCCTTTGAATCTACCCTATTCACTACTTCTCTTACTATTTGAAAATTGTCACAGTGGTATATACATGCATTTAATCATGTACCCCAGCGTGTTAAAATTGCTGCCGCGGGCAAGGCTACGTTAGGGGCTAGCACGCTGACCTGTGTTAATTGCATGTTTACCACACTTACAAGGTTACTATTTCATAAAATATGATATAAATGAACTTTCAATCACAGATTATTTTAAAAACCCCAAAAAGCCCATGGGTAGGGGCTCAGGTCAGCCACGGGAATCGAACCCGGGCCTCCCGAATGCGGGCTACACATGAAAATGCCCAATAAATTCGTAAAAGAGAAAGAAAATGACCGGAAAATGCATCTAAATGTTACAAAATGACTTTATTATAAAAATGTGGGAAAAAATGCATTTTGATGACCTATAAAAACCATATATATCTAACGTATTTGTTCCAGAATGCACTTAATTTCCAATAAACATCGTCTGTGACTACTCAGAAAAAAAGATGACTGTTTATCAAAATCCGGACCCTAGTTATTACAATATATTCTCCTTGGTACTCTCCAATCGTAACGTACTGTACTGGGTTATAATCTTCTGATTTATAAAAGGTGAAAAACAAATATTTACATCAGGCATACCTCCAAATTGTTTAATGTTTCTCCTTATTTGGCCTTCTCTCCCTCATTCCTCTCTTATTAAGGTGTAAGGTAGTTATCAGTCTGATAACCACCGTATAACAACGCAAGCACTGATTCTGCCTCGTGGGGGGCAAAGCCCTTCTTTTACACTGCTCGTTATCTCCTTGAGGAGACAAAAGTCTGGAATTTGTGTCGGGACAGGAAGAAAGTTCTTGGCATCCTCAAGTGGCCAATGATGCCGTCGAGATAACTTGGTCTCATTTACTTATGAAACATTTCTGCTCCACTTTTGTCAAGAGACGGTGTCTGCTGCATAATCCGTCATGTGCGAAATATCACTCAGCTGATCAAGAGAAGAATACACTCAGAGATCATAAAACAGACGTTGATTGTAAGACTTTCTCTGGGTATCGTAATATATGGTACACATTAGTTATACGGAATGTACGGAGGATTCACCCTAACTATTCAAAAAATATGCAACTAATGAGATACCGCTAGAATGTGTTGTCTGTCCCACTAACTGCATAAAATATTTTATTCACGACCATTGAATGTTCATGATATGATCGTTATTTTAGAAATGACATTGTAATATTCTTTGTTTCAATGTAAACCAAGGCTAATTATTATTATTGCATTGATCTAGAAACAGAAGAACAAAAGTAATGATATTAATTTATAATAACAATTGATTATCTGGAATGAAGAAACCTCACTAATTTATTCTGAATAATGAGTTATTCTAATGAAAGCATCACTTCAGATATTGAAGTAGCAGTTCAACAGATGTTGCCTAGCAAATTGAGGGTAAAATGTGAAGTGGCATATAGCGCCAAGTTAAGAGAGTGATTTTTCCTCTGTGCCTTGGCAACAGCCTGACTGACATTCCATGAATCTAAAATTTTCTGGCCGACTTAGTTCATTAGAACCCTAATTCCCTAAACTACACTAGTAACTCGCTAATCGCTTCATGACAAAATTTTCCAGTACATTATTTTCCTTATGACATCATTCTAATATACAGAAGGTATTTATTACAACTATTAATCTATCTCACTATAATTTCCATATATCTAACATCATCTTTGATAACTCCGGTAGCAATTATATGATGATGGATAAGTAGCCATCGTTAAATTGGTCATTAATCAAATCGTCATTCATGGTTTAAAAAGATAGCGTTGAGTAAACTAGTTAGTAAACCAAGTATGAATACTTATTTGTGTGACTCAGGTGGTAACTAACGTCTGTGAGCCCGCCTCGGTAGCGTAGATGGTAGCGTGTCTGCCTCACGTTCAAGAGGTTCCGAGTTCGAATCTCGGTCAGGGTGAGTTACCTGGATGAGTTTTTTCCAGGATTTCCCTTATCCTGAAAGACGAATGTCGAATAACTCTAAGCTCCATGGACCCTAGGCTCATTTGAGCGTCATTTCATCCATTCCATTCATCGTCCGATATGACTTAACGTTGGAGGACGTAAAATTACAAATAAAAAAAGTGTGGTCCGCATTCGGGAGGTCATAGATTCGATTCCTGTGTAGTCTATCGGTTTTTTTTTCAAGCCTTTTTTTTTTCGGGCTCACTCGGCAAATGCTTCATATTCATCTCATTTCTCATTTCACTTCACACATCATCCGCTGTGTTCTTTCAGATTCAACTCCCGTCGACAGAGGTCTCGGGCTGCATAGCAGGGAAAAAGGATGTCCCCCATCGGTTCGGGCTCCTTCTTCCGAGCCGCCTGGGGGAAGGATGCTGATTGTACTAGAGATCAGGCTCCTGAACCGGCCGCTCTATGTCTCCTCTCACCCCACTCCTCCTTCTAGTGCGCTCCCTGTACGATACAGATACAAAAGGCCACATGGTGGAGTTGCAGAAGTCACTGTCCCTTATACTTAACCGTACCTGATCATATCTATTCTTGTAACAAATCACACTTTTAATCAGCAGTAACATTGATGTGAAGTACTCACAAGACCTTCTTTACCAATGCCATATTCACATCACATAAAAAAACTCATTTCACGATACATTTTTAATTAGGAATAGTCTCAAATTGAGTAAGATGGTTTCAACATGCAGAAACAAAGTTCAAATATTTATTGGTTGGTTGGTTACCAACACTCCCCACATGGCAACCTTGGCCTTCAGGATAACCTCACCCCACCAGGTAATGACCGGACCCATTACTCAGGTGAAGCCACCCAGAGGACGGTGTCCATTACTTCCAACGGTAGGGTGATAGTGAAGATGACGATGAGGTGAGAGGACCTACAGCTTATACCGTGAACTCCGAACCACGTTGGGCGTAGGGGATACTGCACATGTGTTAGACAGAGGTGAAGGCGTGGATAGAGCCGACTTAAAATCGTCACCCCAGAACCGGGAATGGAACTCGGGAACCTTTGCACGGGAGTCACGAACGAAACCACTGCGCTACCCTGGTGCCCAATATTTATTGGTGATAACAAATATCTGCGATGAAAGGAAAAGAAAGGGAGGGGGCGAACAAGAATTCAACCATGTCCATTAAGTGTAGTTTAAAAAAGTTCTAAATCCACTACTTAAAATATTTAATTAAAAGTTAATGCTCCAAAGCATATTATTTAACACAAGTTGTGTACTTGGTTACTTCTTGTAAATACATATTTTCTTATTATGCAAAATTCAATAAAATAAAGGGAAATTCTCAGGATGTCCATATAAAATTCAATATATGCATTTTATTACTCAAACATTAAGAACAAGTATGCTATTAAAGGAACTGATGAAGTCGATTTTAAGAAAATTACAATTTTCTGGAAAGAATAGATTGAAAAATTTCTTGGAAATCTTTGCATAACATATTTAGAAGATAGTGAACTTGAATATTAACTTTGGTATTCAACCAAAGTTATGCAGACAGCTACCTTTTCCTTTTATACCTTCTTCTTTTCTGTAGCTTTTTCTTGGAGGTGGCAATTTTTTTTTTCTTTTTTTCTTTTTCAATTTTACGTCCTCCATCGTTAAAGTCATATCGGACGGTGAATGAGATGGCTGAAATGATGCTCAAATGAGTCCAGGATCCATGGAGCTTAGAGCTACCCGACATTCGTCTTTAAGGATAAGGGAAAACCCTGGAAAAAAAGCTTATCCAGGTAGCTCACCCTGACCGGAGGTGGCAATTGATACCTGAATTATTAGGTGAAATACAATACTTATTTTTACAGACATAAATAGAAGTAGAAAAACAGCTTTATTCGGTTACTTCCTCTACCAACTATCGATTATTTTTAAATAACTACCACAAACTATTTTTACAAAGCTTAATTTTTCTACTTTATGTTAATCAAGACAATTGTAGAAATAGTTTCATCATAATTTTCTTGTAAGTACAAAGAGTATTGAGAAACCAAATCGATTAGTCAGATGTTTAAAAGGGAGTCGCTACTTGCTGGCTTGAAATTAAATTTTATTTCCATTATTTGCGAGAAACAACTTAGTAGGCTTAAAAACTTTTAAAAAGGACAATTATTAAAAAATTCAAAGCAATAATAACAGATTTCTCGGCATATTATTTATGCCACAAAAATTATTTGAAATAAATTGTGCGATCTACAGGTTTTTATGCGTTATACAAAATTGTAAAATCTTTTCTTTCAAATGAAGAAAACTTCAATGGCTATTCCCACCACAAAACTCAAGATATAAATTTTCTTTGCATGTAAATATCTTAAATGTGAGGTATTTTGATGAAAATTATTAGATCCACTCTTATATAAAAAAAACAAAAACTCTTTTTTCATATAAGTGGGAGGATTTTCTTGAATATCTTCCTGTCTTTTCTCTGGAAGATAAAATGTAAATACTTAGACTAAAATACCAAGCTTTGTATTTCTAACATTTCATTTTTCTACACACACGCATAGACACACACATACATACATCTCTCTTTTTGAAAATGTTTTGGATTCAGGGTACTTCCAAATATGTATTTTCAATCCAGTGGTATTTACAAAGTTTGCTTGGAGTACAATATTTCCTATTATCAATCATAGTGGTAAAAAGTTAAAAGAAAAACAATTACCTATTTTTGTAAGGACTACATTCATCAAACCATTTTCAGAGGTCCCGGGTTCAATTCCCGACTTTGGAATGGGAGTTGCTTATTCTTCATCCTCCTAGAATCTGAAAGTATGAGTGAGAGTGCAAATCTGTGCGCTCCGGTGTGTATGACTTTAATGTTTGTAAAGAACAGCCAGGGTAAACAAACACCAAGACGCAGAATAGTAAACGAGTGAACGACATTGCCGAAGAGCGTAATCTCTAAAGGCAAAATCCGCCGATATGACCTTAAATGTTAAAGGCGGCATATGAACGGATTTAAAGAAATCAAAGCATTTCTATATTTGAACTTAGAGAGAAAACGTCATACATAGGTTTGTTGGTAAGTTTGAGACAATCGTATATGAAATCACCTGGTCCCGATGATGGATAATAATAATAATAATAATAATAATAATAATAATAATAATAATAATAATAATAATAATAATAATAATAATAATAATAATAATAATAATAATAATAATAATAATAATAATAATAATAATAATAATAATAATAATAATAATAATAATAATAATAATAATAATAATAATAATAATAATAATAATAATAATAATAATAATAATAATAATAATAATAATAATAATAATAATAATAATAATAATAATAATAATAATAATAATAATAATAATAATAATAATAATAATAATAATAATAATAATAATAATAATAATAATAATAATAATAAATAATAATTTATTTAACCATTTGGCATACAATGCAATACGTTTCGTCAGCAGGTCATTAAAATGAATCTGCATTTATGTACTCTTGTAGTGCATAAAAATTAAGTAACTTAATGCTACTTTTAACTCTGGTTTTAAAAGAATTTGCATTTACAATTTGTTTTAGATTTATAGGTAATTTATTGTATAATTTCACTCCAAGGTACAGATGAGAATCCAGAGATTTCTGTAAGCGAAATTTAGAAGGTACCATATTATTTCTAACCCTAGTTTCATGAGCATGTATATCAGAAAAAAGTGCCTCATCTGTCTTTTGAAGATGAATGAAGTTCAAACATGCAAATACATACAGAGATGCTAAAGTTAAAATACCAAATTCTTTAAAGATAGGTCAACAGTGTTGGCGAGAATCACAATTTTTTATTATTCTAAGAGCCTTCTTCTGGAGCAAAAATACCTGATTGGCTTCTCCACTGCTACCCCATAGCAAAATGCCATAAGTCAAGTGACAGTGAAACAGGCTATAATAAACACTTAATAAAATATTAGTGGAAACACACATTTTAAATCTTCTTAAGAGAAATAAAACATTTGACAACTCCTTGCATATTTCTGTTATGTGGAATTTCCAACAAAGCTTGTTGTCCAACTATATTTCAAGTAGTTTAACCCTCTGCTCATTACTCTGTTTACCTTTTAAACTAAATAAAATAGTTTTTGTTTTTTCTTTGTTAATATGCAGACCATTTGCCCCAAACCAGACAGGCAGTTAATGCAAAGTATTCGACCAACTGAAGGTACTTGCAGAAGGTACAAGGAAGCTCGGCGCCTGTAGCTCGGATAGTGAAGCAATTAGGGCACTAATAGCTTCTTGTTTTCTCCCCAGCAGCTGGACCGGAAAACTGTTCCTCCGCACCCACTTGAAGAAGCCGTCACAATGTTTGTTAAACTTTATACGATATGCCACCCTCACTTTTAACTGCAGCGCATATTCAAGTAGGAATTCCGAAAGAACTTACTCCAGGGAAATAAAAATGAGATTCTTATTTTACTAAGTAATGAGAAAGTGATTCAGATAAAACCACCTTTTTACTATCTCTAGCAACTATCTTTAGCAGACAAAGGAAGAATCGAACTCCAATCTAACATTCGATATCAAGATTTAACGCAAATGTATGTTTTAACATTCTTTGAACTGTGTAAAAGTAACACTTTTTAGGAGAACGGAATATGAGTGTATTTTCTTAACACATCTCTAAAATGAAAACTAGGCTAAGTACCAAATCGGTATTTCAATTCACCATCCTACAAGGATGTGCCCTAAAGATTTTCAACAAAATCCTTTTCCTCAAACTACCGCTTTCATGGGGGAAAATATGTTATTTTTTATTTTCTCTAACGCTGAGTGAAATGCATATGTTGAATTGTTTAGGAATAACCTGTGAGGTAAGTACTCTTAATTTTGAATTACCTTCTCATAATTGGTTAAGAGTAAGAGATAGATAAAATGTTGCTGCAGAAAAATATTTATCTTGTTAGGACGCCGTTTATGTTAAAAGAACATTTTAGCACTAAACATTTCAGATATTCTGTGTCACCAATTTCAATGTTTAAATCCTTAAACTTGTTATCAAGTGATAAGTCGGTATTCGCTTCTTTTGTGAATACGTATAGAAAGCTAAAATCTAACAATGATTGGGGTAAAAGTGTCAGAGAGAAGGCAGAAGTCTTCACTGAATATGCAACAAAAAATAATTTTTGAATGTTTCGAGCACTTCATGAGGCAATTCCTACTAATTTTGGGTTCAAAAAAACAAATATGACAGTAAAAGTTTTTTGTTAGCTCTAGTTTCTATGAAATACACAAAGTGGAAGTATTACATATTAACGGACTGAGAGAAAAGGATACATTTTAATTACATGCGTGCTATCAACAATGAAAGTGCATTTGATTTTTTTTAAACTGGTAATTACAAGCTAAGAGTTTTAAATTTCTGGAGAAATACTTCGCAGATAGTCGTGTCTGAGGAGAATCATGTGGTAGCCTATTGACTTCGTCGTCTTTTAGCTTGCCTCTTGTGATGGAGTTCCGCAGAATCCCTATACAAAGACTAACAGTAATCTGCAAACATTACTTCATTCCAACGGCCCTGATATCTTTGTTGCATAACAGAAATGTCCTGATGGAATCTCTCCCCATGTTCATCACTAACAGTTCCACAACTAGGAGGGAAAAAGTCTAGGTGTAAGTGGAGAAAATGGATCTTAAGGGACATGTTGTAGGAGAACTGTCACCAAATGCTTGTAGTTGTCATCTCTTTTGTTGCCTAAAAATCCATGAACAACACCCCTGAAGGCTTCAAGCTTTATTTTCTTTCCCCTCCAAAATTTAGTCAAAAGCAGGACAAAAATGCCTTCCTTATTTTTTGTATCACTTAATTTCCAAAATTTCTCTCTGATTGTGTTTTGTTATTTGACAGGTGTGCCAACTCCCAAAAAAGTTCCCCCAAATTTAAAATCTTCACTCTAAAAACTGAACTGTCACTTTATCTTCAAAACAAGAGCTAATCTATCATTTTAAGGTGATTTTTTAATTCAGCAGATGGAAATACATGTAAATTCACTACTTTTTAAGCCCAAAACATTTTCATTGTTGCTCAGTGATATTTTCAAGAGACCTTCCAACCATTTCCTAGACAGATAGCTGACGAATACGTTACAATTTATCCAACTAAAAATATTGGTAAGATTAAGCAAGTTACAATGAATGAATTAAAAGGAGTCATAGTAAGAGACCTGAACACCAGAAAAGCTCCTGGTTATGATTTGATTACTCAAATACTAAAAGAATTGTCACCTCAAGCACTTATGAAACTGTTGCATCTTATAAATACTTCCATTCCATTAAAGTACGTCCCTAGGCAGTGGAAATATGCAGAAATTGTAATAAGCATGGGAAAGTTACTCACGATAGAAAATCATATCGGCCAAACTCCTTGCTGCCAACAATGTCGAAATTATTCGAGAAACTGCTTTTAAGACGTAAATATACGTAAGATATAAACCGTAAAATATAGAAAGATCCTGTAATTTCAAAGCCATCACATAGCGATCTGTTTTTCAGTAATCTAACTTTCGCTTACCTACTGATTCCTACAATGGACTGTATTAATATGAATTGGAAGAATATCTGTAGTAACAAGAAGTAGATACATGCATGGACGTTTTGTGGAAATAGTGCGTAGAGAGAGAGTCACGTGAATGCAACACTTCAGATGTTTACCCTTGCTGTGTTCATCACTTTGTTAATAGGACTCGAGAACATAAGTAAATACAAGGTAGGGAATTTGTTGTTTACCAGGAGACATCCTGCTGTGTTTACATGCCTGATGACAGAAGTGCTCGAGTTTGCTACCCTGACTATATAAACACCCAACTTTACACGATGCAGCTCTTGAACATCTCAGGAAGCTAACCCTGAGGGTGAATTTCAAGTACTTTGCTTATCTTATGACATAAACAACTTGTTGGATGATCTGGATTTCTGGTTTAGCATTTCGTGTAAGAAAATATTCAGCACCATAACTAGCAAGTGCATTTGCTCCTGTTTTATACTCGTAGTCTGAAACAAGGCTCATACACACATGAAACAGTAACTTGTTTATTAATTTATATTTTAAGTTCGTTAAATATAATAGTGATAACATTCTCTCCAAAACTGCAAATTATGTTTAAATTCATTCTTGTATGTGTATGTTCATAACTAAGGGTACGATCTCCATGACCTAAAAATGGAAAAAATGCATGCATTTATGACCTAGAACTAGCTTAATTATGACCTTTATAACTAAATGAATTTATTAATTATATTATATGAACTGACAGTTAAACTTTAATTAACACGGATGCCTGGGCAGCGCAGTGGTTTCGTTCGCGACTCTCGTGCTGAGGGTCCGAGTTCGATTGCCAGCCCTATCTGCACCTTCACCTCTGTCTTTCACATGTGCAGTATCCCCTATGCCAAACGTGGTTCGAAGTCCACGGCAAAGTCTGTTTAGTTAACGCGTGTGCAGTTCGGCTGCCTTCTTTGACGAAACCTTATAATCGTTTTACAACACCGGCCCCCCTCCTCTCAGTCCTTTCTGCAAGGTTGCCATCTTTCTCGATACGTCATGGGTACCGTACGAGGTTTCGTCTAAATAAATTATCTTATGTCCATTACTGCAAAACTTCCTTAGTTTTGAGATTGTGTATATCGCCAAGCTACAATTCTACTGAATTCCATAATAGCCCTTATCTTATTCAAAGTGCGGTATTTGAAACTCAGCTCCTTTAGGAGACCGCGCAAAGTGCAGTGCCCATAAGGAAAATCACAAATTTCTTGCAAACATGCAACCAATTCGTCTAAGGTGGACGCTCTCCCTTTTGCATAGAATCTATAAATTTCTCGGCGAATTAAATCGCATGTGAAATTGTCGAAACGTTAGAGAAACGTTTCCTTTCGTTTTCACACTTAATCGGCGTTTTTGGTATTCCTTTCGTCACAATTTTTCTTACTGTAGTTCTGTGAATACCGAGAATTTATCATCAGGTTCATTGCATGACCCCTTACCGAGATTATTTTTCACTACATATTTTATATCTGTTCAAAACAAGCGCTTGAATTTTCTTAGAAAGATTTCCCGTTATATCTTTGTTTTTTGAGGCTTCTCCAGTAACATAACTCGGCCCAGCAACACTTTCCAATTTATTCACACTATTGTCATCACTTTGATTATTTTCACTTGACTGAAAGTTATCTACTACTTCATTTGCATTTACCACTGCATTTCCCTCCCACGGTCTCTACATCGTGACACACAACGAATTTCTGCACGTAATGAAACAGATCAACTAGAAGTTGGATCTTTGGCAACTGAGACTCCACGTGGAGTAAACATGCGACTGTCATTTCAAGAAAATCAGGGTTGCTATTGGTGCTCAACGACAGTGTTCCATTTCTGAAGTGTGAAGTGGGCGGTAGGGTCTGTTTCCTTTGTGAGCCAACTGCACTCGCGTGGACTTAAAAAGCTGTAGGTTCACTCGCCTTACCAGTCATCTTCGCTATCATCCTTCTTTGGAGGTAATGGACGCTGCCCTCTGGGTGCCTCCACCTGAGAAATGGGTCCGGTCATCACATTGTGGGGTGAGGTTACCCCGAAGGCCGTAGTTGCCATATGGGGAGCATTGGTATACATACATCTACTTTAATTAACAATTAATAACCATACAAGATCTTAGCCTATGTGAGGCTAGTATGAAGAAATGATTAATTTGCATCAATTTACTAAAATAATAAGAGTTAAATGATGAAGCCTAGGATTCAAGTACTTGCGATAGTAAGTCGCCACAAACGGTGTATCTCGGATACGAGAGCTCCTAGTGGTTTACCGGGAAAATATATGAGTCAACTGGAGAATTTAATGTCAGGACGGCACGTTGGCCATGGTAGCTCAATGGTTTAGAGCGACTGGACGGAAACCAGAAGATTCGGGGTTCAAATCCCGGCCATAGCATTGAATTTTTCATGTTAACTCTATCCATACATAATCTTAGCCTATGTGTGGCTAGTATGAAGAAATGGTTAATTTCCACCAATTAACTTAAATTAATAACTGTTCATGCATAAACATTTTAATCATTTCTGCAGAAAAAAGTCTTCTCTACTTCTTAATTCAGCACTTTAAATTTCTGTGAGTTTAAGAGGTCCTAAATTAGAAAAGAATAGTTATTGTAACTTAGAAAAGAATGATTAAGAGAAATAAAATATTCATACCTGGGGGTGGTTTTCATCAACAGCAAAATTATGTTCAATGCCAATGTACACTTTTAGGTTGTCAATTATCAGACAGAATGTAATTGTATATCTGGAGAAACTACATTCCACATCTCAGGAGGTTACAGGAGCATACTTGAAGTACATTAATTCATTTGGGGAAAATTCCGGCTCAGACAGATTCCTCAAACTTTGCTTAAAGCCCACTTGTATGAACGTTTGCTACCTGCTAAAAGAACCTCAAAAAACAAGCGGGCAGTTTTGCTGACTACATTATAATAATCCCCAAAATATAACCAAAATATCGCCTTATTACAGAAATAAGCATAAATATGACCCAAGATGTGAAAAAGTGAGAAATATGACTTTTAAGGACCAATAAAAAACCAGAAATCGGAAGGCAGGCACATATCTTTTTACTTACTTGAAACTCAGATTATATGACATGTTTTAGGAATCCGCCTCTTAATTGCAATATATTGCCATGATAGGCAGCAAAACTTAACACACCAATGGTAGAGAGACAAATGACGTATCTGTGATCCAGAGTCTCTTAGTATTGTTTACAATACTGTTCCCTTACAGTTCTACATAAAATCATGGATATGCCAAATCGTGTGCAATCAAGCATCTGTAGAAGGGAAACAATCCACCTGAGAATAATATAATACATAAATTGCACAAGTATTTACTCTTTGCATCCATCACGTCATACAACTTGAACCACATTCCAATACAATCAATGTTTAAGTAAAAACAACTGCGGGATGTTTACTTTTAAGAGTTTTATAAAATACAGTGTGATCCATATAAACCTGAACCATTTCAATAAGCCATAACTTTTGAACCAATAATAGGACACACATGTAACTTTGGGAGAATATAATACACAATTCGGAGATTACTTTACACTATTTACATCTCAGAGAACATGTTAGAAGTGTCCTCCACCAGCATTTATACATGTTTGCACTTGTCTCACCATATTCTCTGAAGTTTTACGGAGTGAGTCCTAGATATGGCTAGTGTGAAAGAACAATTAATTTCCATTAATTGTACCTAATAGTGGTTAACTATAAAGCCCGGGCCTTAAAGTACTTACAGCATAGTAAGTCGCCATTATGGTAGTTGTCTCATGTGTTTATGAGAACTTCTAGTGATTTACCGGGAAAAGAATTTAATATCATGTTGGCACGTTGGCCATAGTAGCTCAAATGGTTAGAGCGGCTGGACGGAAACCAGAAGATCCGTGGCTCAAATCCCGGCTATGGAATTGAATTTTTCATTCTGGCACCACCCTTTCAATAAATAAACTGTTTCACCTCAAACTATTCTTTAAATTGAAAAATTTATGTTCAACTTTTACTTTCTCTAGCGTTTTGTTGTTGTTCTTGTTGTAATTTACGTCCTCCAACGTTAAGTCATATCGGATGATGAATGAAATGGGGGTGAAATGATACTCAAATGAGTCCGGGGTCCATGGAGCTTAGAGTTACCCGACATTCGTCTTCCAGGATAAGGGAAAACACCGTAAAAACCTTATCCAGGTAATTCGCCCTGACCGAGATTCGAACTCAGGACCCCTTGAACGTGAGGCAGACACGCTACCATCTACGCTACCAGGCGGGCAACTCTCTAGTGTATGCTTAGTAGATGGAGAAGTATTGCGTTCCACATAAAAATTTGATACCTAGACTTTAATAGAAATATATGTTTTAAAATATTTTTAATAAAAATATGTTTAGCAAAAGCTACGTTTGTGTCTGTGTGCATGTGTCCTTTTTAAACAGAGGAACTTGAAAACCTAATGTCGATTAAATAACAAATTTAGTATTCAAGTTAAGCATCTTCCAAGGATGCAATACCAAGTTAAAAAAAAATCCCGACAACAGAATATCCTTTACATGAAATATTTTTACTTCAAAAATGGCTTTATTTAATTAAAATATCAACTGCTTAAGATGTCCTTCGAAGTTACCTTCATTCTGAACGACTTTTGCGTAACTCTTTATAGATATTCCTTGATATTTGTTCCAATAACTATAGTTTTTGCAAATGAGAAATGGTTATTCATCTTTATCTCTTGACCATGGAAAGAGAACAGAATTTCAAAATCATCACATAGCGTTCAGCTCTTAAAGATTTGATGAAGTATCACTCATATTTGTTGCACCTGCAAGAAAATTAGAAATGAGATAATGACTATCTCGATTAACATGAATTAGATATAGGAATAACGGTTTGTAAGAACAGTTTGTATACAGATACGTTATCTGAGAGCAAAAATCAATTTAAATTTTTGAAATCTCGGTAGCCGTCGAATTTTTTAATTTTGTTATTGAATGATACTCCCTTTTACAAAAAAATAAGCAGCTACCAGAAAGAAAGTTCGATTCGGAAAACATCGGAAGTATTCGTTGACGCTGCGTTCACAATATAAGTTTGGAAAGGTAGCTAGACTGAAAAATTCAGTTTGAATCCCGGCAATGGCATTGAAGTTTTTTGTCTGACTCTATCTTTTCATGCTTTGGCCTATACATGGCTACTGTGAAAGAACATTTTTTTTTCCAATACACGCTTTGATACCACTCTGGCTTCATTTCAAAGCTATGCGATATATTTGTAGTTAGTTACCTTACAGTTTGGCCGTATGCATGGTAGCCGAGCGGTAAAACTCATGTGTCTCTTAGTAGACCAACATGAGTTCGAATGTTTGATGTGCTTTTTTCTTTCTTCTTTTTTTTTCTGTTACTTTTATAGCAATGCATTATGCTTTTCTTGCAGAAAGAAAATAATATTTTAACGCCATTCATTTATAAAAACGCAAATAACATATTGTTATCGTTTTCAAAATAAATGCAATGTTATTACAAAATTGCCTTAATATTGGTTGTGTAAACACTCGGTTATGAATGGTGCTGGTATATAATGCGAAGTATCCTCTCTTGAAAATTTCACTATTAAGGCATTTGGTCTTATCCATGCTCCGCAGAATGAGGGCAGTAATAAAAACAGAGGGCTTACACACTCGCTACTAAGTTAATTTCAATCGTTATTTATTTTTACATAAAACATTTAATTCAGTTAGTTTATAGACAAAGTAGAGTTTTTCAGTTTTTATGTGTGAGCATAAATGCCATAAAATCAAGTAAACCTTAGCAATTGGAAGTTATTTTACTAGGTGCGTAGCACACATTTCTTATTTCTACAATAAATAAAAGTCAAAATGATGTCTGGGATTCGAACCTTTGTAGGTCTAGCTCCTACATGTTTGTAACTCCTGTAAAGATCTTTTTACAAGATTGAAGATATTAACGCTTCCTTGCATGTATATATTCTCGATCCTAAAATTCTTTGTATGCAATCGTGCCTTATTTGAAACAAATAATGTAATTCACAGAATAAACACTAGACAAAAGTATAATATCCATTATCCCAGTGCTAAACATTCTTGCTTCCAGAAAGGTGTGTATTATGAAACTATCAAAATATTTGGCGCACTTGCTAATGTTCTTAAAGAAAAAGTTAATAATTTTGGTGCTTTTAAAAAAAACTGTTAGAGAGTACCTTTGTTCAAAATCTTTTTATTCTGTACAAGATTATCTGAATGACAAATTATCCTGATAATGCTTCTGTAACTCTGTAAGTAGTATCTAACTATTCCAATGACAAATTATTACTAATAAATATTTGATGCAAGTTGAAAGTTTATTTTTAATGTATATGTATTTAATAAATAACAAGAATGGTATCCATTGCAAAAAGATTGAGAAGTACTGGCATAAGCCAAGTGAAAGCTGGTTTAAAAAGTGTTTCATTTTGTATCATATATAATTATCCCTGCTTTGTTTTCCATATTGTTGTTCATATTGCCTGTATACTATAATATGTGTCTTATGTTAACTTTTGTACATATATATGCTATTAAACTTTATACCTCTGGACATGTTCAATGTTCACAGCCTTTTCTGGCTACAAGTGAATCTACTGAAAGCAAATCAATCTAATCTAATCTAATTTAATCTAACCGTTCGGCTATCTGTGCACGTTAAGTAACTGAGACTCAATTATGAGTCAAATATGCGACTCATTTTTTCGCACACACTACAGTGTGCAAAAAAAAAGGAAGGATTCCCTATGTGGATATGCACGAAACATATGAAGCAATACACAGTATGGAAACATTATTATTATTATTATTATTATTATTATTATTATTATTATTATTATTATTATTATTATTATTATTATTATTATTATTATTATTATTATTATTATTATTATTATTATTATTATTATTATTATTATTATTATTATTATTATTATTATTATTATTATTATTATTATTATTATTATTATTATTATTATTATTATTATTATTATTATTATTATTATTATTATTATTATTATTATTATTATTATTATTATTATTATTATTATTATTATTATTATTATTATTATTATTATTATTATTATTATTATTATTATTATTAAGAGAAGATTCAATAGGACGAATCTAAAAAGACGTGTTCCATGACACCATTGTAAACCGCTCGTGGACAAAAATATACGCTTCCAGAGTTTGCTTCTTTTTTTATTTTTATTTGAAGTTTGTGTACTTCCTCTACGCTTAGGTAGGTGACATAAAGATAGATAGAACTAAATTATAAAACAGCACACATTTTTCAATGCAGAAACATTTATTTGCGCGGCCCTCTTCCATACACAAACGTACATTGAGGTCCAACTGTGAAGGATGTGGATGGAAGGCAATGAAGGAGCGCAATTGAAGTGGAGCCCACCTTGTATTAGAAGTGCTTCTGTATATGGACACATTTGCCTAACACTGACACTCAAGGCATGCAGCAAAGTTCACGTGTGACGCAAATCACAGCTTCTGGTGATGCCACCCACGTCGTGTGACGACGGGTGACGCAAAGCCTGTGTCGGACCGAACACATGCACACTTTTATGGCTTTGTTTATATTCCTTTATAGTATCATCCCTTTCTCCCGGACGACGGAGCCACCCTTCTGAGCCGCTCTTTTCAACCCCCGCCGCTTCCTCCTCGATTGCGCCTTTAATCCTTTTTTTTACTCTTCTATCGAGCATTAGTCCCGTTTTGAGTTCCCATTTCATCTGACAGCAGATGGTGAGAACATTTTCAGGGTCGGTTCTTGTGTTTTAGCCTCAAGCAAGAACCAAAAGTGACGCAATTCCAAATGTGAATGCTTCTATGTGAACCATTACAGGATTCCCCTCTTCGTCAAACTTCCCTCTCATTCTCTACCTACGATAACAGTTCCTCAAAACAATAAACTTCAACACTTCTTACTTTTACTATTAAATACTTGCAATGTGTAGTGTTTAACGCCCGCTTTTACTACATACGGCACCGCAGGCGGTGACACTGATGATACATGAGATGAATATGGAGCACCGGTGGAATGAGATGGCGGGGGAAACCGTAAGTCCCGGAGAAAACCCGCCCCAGCGCCGTGTTGTCCACCTCAAATCTCACTTTGCGGTCGCCTAGGATCGAACTCGGGCCGCCTTGGTGAGAGCCAAGCGGTCTAACCACTGAGTCACGGCGCAGTGAGTAGACAAAGTGCTTTCCCAAAAAATTCGATATTAATATTTTGCCGGAAATAGATATTTTTAGGTTCTTTAAATAAAGAAAGTCTTTTTAGAAAAAAGCCTGTTTGAGCGTATGTCTGTGAACAAAAGGTCTCAAATACAAAGAGTTACAAGGATGCGACACCAAGATTGTCAAGAAAAGGCCTTCAACCCACACTATTATTTACTTGTAAAAATTTTCAAAACTGTTTATTGTCTCAAAAGCGGCTTTACGGTTTTGATTAAAATGCCATATGTTTAAAACATTTGTTATGACAAATGAAATGTATATTCGAATTTTCTGGAAATAGCCTCCGAAATTTTCTTCATTGTTTGGTAAACTTAAGAAGCATTTAAACTCTTACTATACAACAAATGTAGACGTCACTAAAGCACACAATTTATCTCTGATAAATGCTTTTTATGGAGGTGTTTTCCTACAAACTAGTAGTAATTTGTTTTAATTTTCAAATATCTATACTTTCCTAAAGTAGGAAGCAATTCGTTCTTTTTATCTCTTGGCCTGCAAAGAGAACGGAATTTCAAAGCCATTACAGAGCGACTAATTCTTAAAAGATTTACCATAGCTTACTGGAGAACTGGATTAGTTCGGAAGGGACTCGGCATGGAAACCACACTTGGTTTATTGTACCTATGGCGCCGAATGTGACATCCCTGGCGGGAAGGATGACGTGAGATGGCGGCCGTCCCAAGGATAGTACAGAGCGCAGGGTCCCTTATTTCACTTAGGTGGAAACCCTCCCCGGTAAGCCAGGACAACGGACATTCCACCCTACACAGTTCGGGAACGGTCCCAACAGCCGGTGCGCCGTGGCTCAGTGGTTAGACTGCTTGGCTCTCACCAAGGCTGCCCGGGTTCGATCCCAGGCGACCGCAAAGTGAGATTTGTGATGGACAACACGGCGCTGGGGCGGGTTTTCTCCGGGACCTCAGGTTTCCCCCGCCATCTCATTCCACCGGTGCTCCATCTTCATCTCGTGTATCATCAGTGTCATCGCCTGCGGTGCCGTATGTAGTAAAAGCAGGCGTTAAACACTACACATTTCCAACAGCCGGTTCTGAGACGGCAACCGACCAACCGGATGAGGAAGTGTTACTCAGAGCATACCATCCTGTCATGCACCGCCGATACTCTTGCCGACACTTCTACCCTGAAAGATACCACCAGATGAGGGACGATATGAAATGATAAAGGAGATGAAATGGAGGGACAGGAAATTTGGGGGATGTATGCAGTATATTGCCCACGTATGCAGTGTAGAAACAACGGTCTGTCTCACATAAAAGAGGTCTCGACTTCAGATCTTGGTTAGGATGTGTTACCCCGTAAATTTATTACTTTTTTCTTCTCCCGAAAGATTAATGTCAGGTAACTCTAAGCTCTATGGATCCCGAGCTCTTTTAAGCACAATTTCAATATTTCATCATCGTCCAATATGACCTAAGTGGTTAAAGGACTTTTATATCTTTAAAATCTTCTATACACCATATAACTAGTAAACCATAAGAGATAAAAAAAAAAAATACTACACAAAAATTGCAGAAATCTTTACGTCAAACATTTTTGTAGCGTTTAGATTTCCGAGCTATTAATTTCAACGTCATTTCCTAGAGACCCACGTGTTAAAGTTGGTTAGGCGCTGCGTGCCGAACCTGAAGTCGCTGGCTCAACACTTGCGCAGTCCAATGAGCTGTAAGTATGCTTTAAAACCGATAGACTAAGGTCAGTAGATTTCCTAGCACGTACAGAACTCCTGTGAAAGAAACTGCGGCACACTGGCGGAGCTGATACGACCTGGTAATGGACAGCTTCGTTAACAAACAAAATATTTATTATTATTTTAGAGTTAACAATTGCTTTATCATCATGGATCTTTCTTTTACCTACAACGAAATAAAAGCATCTGTGTAAAGATTTATTTCGACTAATATGAAGTAGAACAGTAAGCTATTGTATAAATAGTTTGTGGAAGAGCAGGAAGAGTAAGTCTTGTGAACATAATACATGAGCCTCATTATACCTACCTATGGCCGCCTCGGTAGCGTGGTGGTAGCATGTCTGCCTCACGTTCAAGAGGTCCCGAGTTCGAATCTCGGTCAGGAAGAGTTACTTGGATAAGGAGTTTTCCGGGGTTTTCCCTTATCCTGAAAGACGAATGTCGGGTAAGTCTAAGCTCTATGGACCCTGGGCTCATTAGAGTATCATTTCACCCATTCCATTCATCGTCCGATATGACTTAACGTTGGAGGACGTAAATTACAACAACAATAAAATCATTATACCTACATTGCACTTGATCTTGTGCATAGTAATTTCTGTATTTTGGATTCTTCAAGTAGAAGAGCAGAGATTAAAATTAGTGTTACTTCACGAAAATATGAACGATACATGCCACAACGGTGCATATTTTCAGAGGCTACCGTAAAACGAAAAATAAATACTGTCGCGAGCCCATTGTTTCCATAGGCGCGGCTGACACCGACAAAGGGGCAGATAGTGTAGCATAGAGATAATGGACAGCTAATGCGTGCGGTGTAACCGCAGTATCAGACAGCGATTAGGAGGTGGCGAATTAATCGAAATCACGAGAATTAAAAAAGAAGATAAATTAATAAAAATGCTTTGCTAAACTAATATAAAATATTGTTATATTAATATGAAATTAGAATGAAATTAGAGTAATGATTAAAATAGCGGTTTAATTAAGAATAAGATGGGAAGAATATAATTTAAGACAACTAACATGCTAGAATCCATGTAAGGGAGAGAAAATATTTCTGTAAAATCTGAACACAAGTCGGGGAGACAGGAAGAGGTGACCGTTAGCCTCTTTGTTTAAGGAAAGGTTCAATGTCTGAGAACTATAGCCACGAATGTGTAGGAACAATAAGGTTTTCAAGATGCGGTCAAGCATAAGACCTAAAAGGATTTACTTTACTGAGGTGATAACGATGTATACCGTTACAAAGAGCCCAGGGTAGGCGTGACCCAACTCACGGTGGGATGTAACGTCAATGAGTTCGATGAGTTTTGCTAACCAATAAAGAAAAATCGAAATAAAATGAGAAACCAATAATAATGTAAGATTTGAGAAATGGGGAGAAGGGTGAGTTATTTTGGTCATGTGATAACAGTTAGAGTGGGATCAGAATAAAGTACAAACTGAATCGCAGAGTAGACGAAAAAGCACTTCAACAGTCATACTACGAGGGGAAAGATGTGTTAGTGCGCGTGAAGAAGAAGAAGTAGTAAAGATTTCTAAGTCCGAAATGTAGGGAAGTCAAGAATAACGCAACCAGCGTAAGAGAAGCAGCAGAAGAAGTTTATAATAGCAAAGTATTCGCCGTATAAAGAAGTAAGAGAATTCTGTTAGGAAGTTTAGTAACAGGTGGTCACCGCTACAAATCAATCTGAATCAACGAACTTAGTGAGAATTAAATTAAATCATTTTTGCAACGAACCAGTGTATTATTGAGACAACTGAGCAGCCAACAAACAACAAATCCATTTCCTACAACCATTCACCTGAGGATAAGAGATCTCATAGCTCCAATTAGAACCCAAATCAAAAGTAAACACCAACCAATTGAAATCTGACATGCGGGTATGCCGCAGCGGAGATAAAAGGTTTGCCGAAACAGATAAAGATAGATAACTAGAAAGCTCTAGTGACTTCTTGATTGGTAGAGAATATTCCACAACCGTCTGGAATCATGAATGGTCGTGTATAAAAAGAAGTCGTGGCTAGTTTATCGGACTGTCGTAACGAGAGCCGTAAACGGAGTCGAATGAGAGTGTAAGCGGAACTGAGTATCGTGTACTTGCAATTGTGTTTTGAAAGTGAACGCCTTTGTTTGTAGTCAACGACCTTGGAAGATTGTATTTGTGTATGTTACGTAATGCTGCTACTGTAAGGTTTGACCAAAGTGTGTTTCTGTGGAAATAAAGAACATTTCGAATTTCTGCAAATGGACTTTTAATTCTACGAACCCACAAAGTCACAATACAAACAGAGTTCAACATTTCAATGAGAGTGGAAAATGGAGTTAGGGGTGTTACAGATTCTATACTAGTCAAGGGTTATACAAGATACGAATGTATAAGGAACGAGACGACGAGGGACGACCGGTGATCATATGCTAATGTGCTATCATCACATAACTTATGTTATTTCTCTACGAATACTAGCGGCATGCAAACTAAACGGACGAAAATGTGTTTTGTAGCGCTCTCAGGTTTTATAATATCTAAATTAGTATCGAGTCTCGTACTTTCACCCGCATTTCTGTGCATTCAGAGAAGGAATGCAACGTACTTTGATGTGATGTCATGCCTGCGAGCTCTAAGTGTGCAGCAACTATCTCAGTCAGTCTTCAGTAGCAAAGGTGAGTTAAACTGCTCTTTTACAGTTATTACACGATGATCTTATCTATCTCAACGTAATGGAAACTAATTGTTCTTTCACACTGGCCGTGTGTAGACTAAAGTATGGAACGGTAGAGTCAGACTGAAAAATTCAATGCCATAGCCGGGATTTGAAACACCGATCTTCAGGTCTACGTCCAGCCGCTCTAACCATTGAGCTACTATGGGCAACGCACCATTAAGGTAGTTGTCTAATGTGTTTATGAGAACTCCTAAGTGGTTTACCAGGAAAAATAGGAGTCAGTTGCAGAATTTAATGTCAACCATAATGTCAACCGTTGACCATAGTAGCTCAATGGTTAGAGCGGCTGGACGGAGACCAGAAGATCCGTGGTTCAAATCCCGGCCATGGCATTGAATTTTTCAGTCTGACTCTACGTTTCCATACTTGAGCCTACACACGGCTAGTGTGAAAGAACAATTAATTCCCATTAATTCACCTAATAGTGGTTAACTATAAAGCCAGGGCCCTAAAGTACTTACAACATAGTAAGTCGCCATTAAGGTAGTTGTCTCATGTGCTTATGAGAACTCCTAAGTGGTTTACCGGAAAAAAAATACGAGTCAGTTGGAGAATTTAATGGCATGTCGGTACGTTGGCCATACTAGCTCAAGGGTTAGAGCGGCTGGACGGAGACCAGAAGATCCGTGGTTGAAATCCCGGCAATGGCATTGAATTTTTCACTCTGACTCTACCTTTCCATATCTCAACCTAGTTTAATCCTGCTGTAAACATCTGGGTGGGAAGAGAGACAGAGATATTGTGATAGTAAACGGTTAAGCTGTTCATTGGTTTAGAGAAGTTAATGGGCGTTTTCTTTCATTTGCATGCGTACGATAAACTTCTCCTTTAAGTACAGTACTGTAAGTAGTTTTCTGATCACTGCTCTGTGCAAGCTGATTTCGGAGACAGAAAAGTATGCAAATGTTTCTCTTCTTATAAAGTAATAGCCCCACATCTTCACATGCTACATAGATGTGCTCTGTAAACTATACAGAATTAATGGCAAAAATGCAGATATTCTCAAATACAATACACGTCAGAAAGATGACTTTCACATTAAAAGTTGTAGAACAGAAATCTTCAGGTCTAGTGCTATCAATAAAGGTATAAGATTATACAACAGTCTACCAGAAAATATTAAACAAATGAAGAGCCTTATACATTTTAAAAAGGGAGTAAAACTCTTTTTACTGCAACATTCATTTTATTCTGTAAATGAGTTTTTAAATGTTAATTAGTTTTAAGTGATTGTAAATAATGGCAATAGCCATTAATGTAATTTTTATACTATGACGTGTCTGATATCAGTCGAAAGGACAAAATAAATTGAATTAAATTAAATTATGAAGTAGAATAAACTCCACATTTGTGAACAATTACTTTTATATAGCATTTCTCTATGGTCTTTATATAGTTTATATTTATTTGCTTTTCCTACTTTAAACTTTTGTTGGATCCTGTATCTGTTACAGTTTTTAGTCTTATGTAACTTTTTATATTTATCTTTGTATCTTGAATTGACGTGTCCTATAACATATGTGTTATGTTCCAAAGGATGAAATAAATACAATTACAATTACAGATTAGATAGAAGACAGGTGAACTTATACACTCTATTAACTTATTATGTTAAATTATGCTGCATTTTATTTAACAATTACTTAATGCTATTTATTATATAATATGTTTGCATTCCTATACCAAGCAGCTCTCTCGCAATGAGGTCTGTATCGAGTTGAATGCTGATTAAGATGTTATTGTTTATAGTGTGCAGCTGCTTCTGATATTTAACACTGTATTTCCTGATACCTCACAAGCCCAAGACCACTTATATATGTGCAATTTAAAATCAGTAAGCTTTTCGGAGCAGGCCAGTGCTTCAGCCGAAATGAAACACAATCGAGGCTAGAAAGTGGCGAGGGGCGAATGATCGCGCATTGCTTCGCCGTGCTTAAGCATACCTATGACTGAAATTTTGAAATCCTGAACTAATAACGTTAGATTTCTAAGGTTTATACTACAGATTTAACCCAGTGCAAATATGATACAGCCCAAATTTTCTCAATTTCACTGTGATAGTTTGGAAAATATGGTCAAATTTATTTATTTTTGGTTACGTCACCTGAAAAGTCCCTTGCCACATAATAACTTAAATTTTGGCCTAATATTTTAACAACAGGTACCCAACACATCCATGTTTTGAATTTGCCTCAGGTTTCTCTGTGTCTCTGTGTCTCTTTAGGCTCCAGAAATGTTTAAACCTATAAATAGGGCTTTTTTGCCCAAAATTTTATTCCTTTTTTTTTAAGTAAAGAAAGTGTGCTTAAATCCATATCGCACAATAAAACCCAGGGCAATTTCTATTCACTGTGTCTCTATGAACGTCTGTAGCAAGTTTCATTAGTCTAATACTAAAACTGTGACGTAAGGAGCATCTTAAATGATGAAAAATGCTGAAATTTTCAATAGCGAGAAAACAAGGATAAAAAATTAGAATTTATATGTAACGCTAGCATTCACGTAACTTTCAAACCAGATTAGAGCATTTAAAACTAGCTTTCGGATGCCATCTAAGCATTCTTTAAATTCAAGAAAGCTTACGCTATTTTATAGACTAAAAAGAGGAAAAGGTGTCTTTTTTTTTTTTTTTTTTTTTTTTGAAAATATTCATGTTATTTCAGTCATACATATCCTTAAAGAAAGAAACTCGGAGTCGTCTATAAAAATCATTGAGAAAGAAACTGGTGATCTCCTTTGGGTTCCCGCAAGTAGTGTACATAGTGTTGGAATGGAACAGCAAGCATCAGGAACTCTAAGAAAACACCGCGTAAATGCAAACAGCGCGTGGAGAAATACGACGATTTTACGAAAAGTGCTGTACTCAGTAAAGTTCATGATTATTATTTTTTTTTTCAGAAATGAACCAACTCATAGATTTAATAAGCATTGTACTGCTGATCGATCAATAAAAAATTATATATATATAAAGATTTAATAAGTTAATGTGTAACCCAACTCTATTTCTTTATTGTCTAGAAGTTAGCGCTGCTATTACATACTGCTAGTGTTGCAAAATGTATGTGCGTGCATGTAGTGTCTAACACGTGGCGTGTTGAGTCAGCTCCTCCTTGTTGTTTACAGCAGGATTAAACTAGCCTGAGATAAGAGTATAGAGCGATTGCCACCCAGTTCTTAATCACTCTGCAGATGATAGAAGGGTAAACGATGCGATAAGAACACTGCTTGCCAGATAGACATCCGGCTCCAGTGGAGGGAAGCTTCTTTATCTTATCCTATCGAAAACGTTCATACTACACGTTGAAGTAAATGCAACAAAGACTCAAACAGTATTACCGGACAAACATTAATGTTTGAAGGCATTTGCTAAATTCTTCACATACATAGATGAGTCATTCCAAATTCTTTAATGTATTAAAAAATGCGTTCCTGCTTTTAAAATGTATTAGCGTGTGCGTCTCTGAACAGCACATTTTTAAATAGTCAGAATAAATAACAAATTTATAATTTAAACTTAACTTCTTCTAAGGATGCGACATGATCTTGAAGCAACATAGGTATATTACGGTTCCAGGAAGATTTTCATATTGTACAACATATATTCACATAAAATTTGGGATGTATATATATAAAGTATAAAACAGGAATTATATTAACTAACAATTAATGCTTTTAGAAGTAAAAGACACACCCTCTTTTATCGCAAATATTTGTATGTGGTGTAAGTAACATCTGCTATAAATGCACCTTTTGGATTTTGGAAGTCTTAAAATATGTTTCTCCAATAACTACTGCAGTAGAAAAGCAAACATATGAATCACATTCCACAGAATATACACACATACATGTTTTGAGGTTTCTTGGAACTCAGAAAGTATTTTATAAAAATGTGTGTGAATAGAATAATTGATAAACGAAAATCCAATGAATAGTTGGTATTTAAGTTCATTACATTAAGGTAAGACAAACATATTCAAGAAAAATCCCACACCCAACACCATAAACCTTTTAAATCAGGCATTTTACTTATTTTCGAGTTTTCAGTTTTCTGAACTGCTGAATCTTGTAGCAGGATTTCCATTGTGCTACCCATGCGATGATTCAAGATGACATATAAGCCCTGCATTTTGAAAATTATGTTGAAACAGAAGCTTTTGGTGCTGGAGGGATGGTGCGATGTTGAAGATGCTATGATCCCCACGTTATGGCGACATATGTAGCAGGATTCGTCCGTTGTTGTGGGTTTCGATGCCAAAGTTGCGGCAACATATAACTATAGCAAGATTCATGCTGGTATCTCGCTTGCCGTCGATGGTCTTACTTCGTCGATGTTACCTGCGTCCAAAATATTATGACCTAATGAAGAAAATGTTCCCCGAAGTTATCAGGAAAATCCTTAATTATGCATCGGCTAGCTTTTAATATCCTTCTGTTATATTCTTACTAACGAGCAATAAAAACTCTTAAGTTACAAGGGTGGTAACGAGTGAAGAAATCATTAAGATATTTCATTTGAATTTCTATAAGAAATCAATCTTTTCAAAGTATAAACTTGGAAGAAGCGTAGGGACAGTGAAGCACAAATTAGAACAAAAGAGAATCGAGAAGATATTGACACATTGCTTCACTCACACTGTTCCTCCATCTTGGTTGACGGTTTAAAAAAATCACACTATCGAGATTTGAATGCTTCTCAGACTTGTAGACCTAATCACTCAAAGTGTGAGTGAAGCAATGTGTCAATATCTTCTCGATTCACTTTTGTACAAACCAATCTTTTGTTTATTTCTTTTAACACCAAATCCATTGCAATTCTTATCACAAAACTTTATACTATGATCGGAATCAATCTAATACTTCAAATTGAACTAACACTTAAATATTTTTTAACAATTTAAAAATCGTCCGATCTCTTCGGCATTCCAGAAAGACGAATTTTCTATCGGTTTCTACACCAAGATTATTTAATCCTTCATTACTATCGCTACCCACATATTACTTTTATATGATTGGCCGATTTACTACTACGTCACTACATTACGTAATGCAATTATTACTTCGGCCAATTACAAAATTACATATATTTTTACACAATTTTGTTTGTTTTTCTTTTATAAATTTATAAATTTTTCAAACCATTTTTAAATATAAATCAAAACAACTGTTACAATCTGAAAGATGCTTTTCATCTTTCAAGATAATCAAAACCCTTCTAGCAAAACAACGACTTAATGCCCTTGCAGTGTTCTCCATTAAGAAAACTGGTAAACTACGTTGAGGGTTTCAACTCCAATGTGACACATAAGTTCTTCAGCATAAGACAGTCGACTTCTGAACTTTATTTTGCGTTACTGAGTGAGAACTAGAGAGAGAGAGAGAGAGAGAGAGAGAGAGAGAGAGAGAGAGAGAGAGAGAGAGAGAGAGAGAGAGAGAGTCTACATCGGAACCTTTTCAATATTTCTTAATTCGCCTTCATACATTTATTAATTATGAATATACATTTAATTTTGTGCAGAAACATTAGCCTAATAAATGACTGCTAACCTTTGCAGTCAACTAACCTAATAACCTATCCTAAGTGTATTCCTCTTATCTTCAAGTATATGATATCTCGCAGAATTGTATCGCTGTCAAGTCGATTCGATTTAAATCTATATCTCCTTCTTGGTTGGTTATCCTGTCTCCTCCCGTAATAGGTATTGTCGCCAGGTCATTGATGTGGCCAAGTTGTTGTTTGCAGCTTCCGTCTTCGCAGCTAATTCGTTCATCTTCTCCAAAATCTTTTCCAATGACGATTCCATGGCCGTAATGTCCCGCTCCGTGACACCATCTGTGACTTTGTGGGTTCGTGAAATAAAAAGTCCAGGTTACAAACACAAAGAATTGCACTTTATTTCCGTCGCAATACACTGCTCATATACAGAATGTAACATACAGGTCAACCAACACAGCTGCTTACCCGCACGCGTTCAATTACCGACTGACTGTCTCTTTTCAGGCAGGCTGCCCTTTTATCGATTTCTAACACACCAGAAATTTCTCGAACAATCGAGACCGGCTGGAACCAAGGCGAACTCTTGCCAAATCCGTCTGTTCCCGCCCACCATCTTGGCAAGCCTCCATCTCCACACTGCACTGCCGTCTCTCCGATCTTGTTACCCGCGCTGCCTCCAATCAACAATGACCTGGCGACAGTATTTTTCAATTTCCAAAATCTCCTTGTTCCTCTTCTTCTGCTGGTATTTCTTCCTCTATTGGGTCCATTCCTGTGTGCAGATTTTCTTCCACCTCTGGTCTTTGGATGATTCCGGTTGATCATCTTATTTGTTCAGTTGATGCAGTTGTAACCGGTTGTATTGGTGTAGATTTCCTGGATGATATATATTCTTCCCAAGCTTTTGTTGAAATAATATTTGTGAGCTCGTCTAGCTTGTTGAAGCCCTCTGCGTCTCTTATTATTTCCCATACTGAGTGAGAACTACCTTTTATTTTCATTCATTTTTTGTGAATACATTTCCCAAATATTTTGTAACATTATAGCACTTTGCAATTTTTTGCACGAGCCGCCACTGGAGACTTACAGGTGAATTGAAGCAAAACCATTATTAGGACAAATAGAAGCATGTAGAGCATAATGACTTGAACATTTAAATTGCATGCCAAAACAAATATCACTATAATATAGACGAAGATGAAGCTGGAAAAGGTAAATGTCTCTAAGTTGTGAGTGAAGAATAAACCAAAGCAAGACGAAAAATCACAGAAAAGAAGAAGAAAAAGAAACAACTGAGTGTTTATATATATATATATATATATTAAGTTACCTTTGATTTATGATAAACGTTTATTTTGTAGCTAACGATAAAACACTTTTTGCTTTATAAAATAAACAATAAAAGCATAAATTTGTTAAAATGTAAAGTAATAAACACACAGCAAAATTCATTTTATAAAGACATTATCAATGGTACGAATACGCTGTGCTTCTATGGAAGTAACAATATAGTTTTCAAAACCAAGTATAGATTTTGAAAATAATAATAACACTGCAAATGTCTATTTTGTTTCGTACTTAAGTCCGGATGTTTGTGCAGGAAAGGTACTGAGGGGCGTAGAGTATTTTTAAAGTGTAATAAAGAAAGCTAGGAACACGTACTGCAGCCACAAAGCTAAAAATACTGCAATATTTACTTAGGTTTGTTCAGTAACAGATGTTAGCACATTGTAAACGGACAGTTAATCTTCCTTCACGTTGTAACCACGACGACAGCGCTCTGTAACCACGAGTAGGCAGGTACCTACAACACTGATGGGAACTTCCTGGTTCTGACGTAAACATAACGTTGACGGTTTGTCATCTGCTGTGATTCATTCTCGATCCTGTATCTAGTACCTATTGTGTACACCCACAAGACCATATCGAGGTTTTACCTAAAACACATGTTTTGAGGTTTCCTGAATAAAAAAGTCACTTTTAGGGGAAAATAGTGTGTGTATGTGAAGAACATGATTTAAAAAAAAAAAAAAAAAAAAAAAAAAACTGGTTAACCCAATCTTGATCTTTAAATTCAGGAACTTCTAGGGATATGATATGAAGTTCTTCAGTCAATTCCCATCCCCAGTCTAACATTTATATGTATAAAGTTTCGTTAGTTTTGTTTTCTCAAAAATAACAGAAATAAGTTCGATAAAAATACAGCAAGTTTAAAATATTTACATGAGAAATAAAATGTAGGTACACCTCGAATTTTCTGGAAATAGCCTGTGAAGTCTTTGATTCGCAATCTTTTTACCACCGTAAGTTATGTTGAAAATCTTACGACTCAAAAATATAGATCTCGTTAAAGATTACACTTTTCTGGCATTAATAATTACCGAAATATGTCTTCTTTTATAATTTGAATTTTCAAATAACTATACATCTTTAAAGTCTTGGTTCGTCTTTATTTGCGGTCTTGCAAGTCATCGTATAACGCCCTTAGCCTGCTGTATCCTGGATCTATATATAAAATTATTAAATATAATTAAAAGTTAAGAAGAGATTCTCAGAACATAATATTTACGCAAAGACAGCTTCAGAAGAAGCGGTAGAGAAAGTCATATGCAGCCATAGCAATTTCTAAACATTACAACCAGGATGGATGATGATGATGATGATGATGATGATGATGATGATGATGATGATGATGGTGGTGGTGGTGGTGGAGGTGATGATGATGATGATGATGATATATCTATAAGGGTGCTCAACTACGGCGGTCATCAGCGCCCTTTAAAAACTAGTCATGGCAAAAGCCAGATATAAAACTTTCTAAAAACTATACAAGTGTAACAAAACCTAATAAAAATACACGTACATAAAAACATCAATCAAAACCTACTAAAAATTTCGTTCACTAAATCCTAAACTCTAAACTAGACAAGAATCTAAAAACCTTCTCCACGGGTCTCCACGCACGGCCTACACGTGGGTGGGCCTGTTGACCGTCTCCCTCAACCACGAAGAGGAGCCCACACGAGGGAGACTGTTGGCTCGGGACCCCGGGTGCGCCAAACCCGTACCTACCGAAGTAGGCCCCTGGGGGACCAGGATGGAAGCAAATAGGATTCAACTGTAACTGGACTTATGGCAAAAGATTGCCCGCCTCTGTAGCGCAGGTGGTAGCGTGTCTAGGTCCCGAGTTCGAATTACGGCCAGGGCAGGTTTTCTTCCGAGGGTTTCCCCTTATTCTGAAAGATGAATGTTGGGTAACTCTCTGAACCCTGTGCTCGTTTGAGCATCATTTCACCCAATTCGTTCATCTCTCTCTCTCTCTCTCTCTCTCTCTCTCTCTCTCTCTCTCTCTCTCTCTCTCTCCTCTCTCTCTCTCTCTCTCTCTCTCTCTCTCTCTCTCTCTGTAATTTACGTCCTCCAACGTTGTCATATCGGGCGGTGAATGAATTGGGTGAAATGATGCTCAAATGAGTCCGGGGTCCATAGAGCTTAGAGTTACTCGACATTCGTCTTGAAGGACAAGGGAAAACCCCGGAAAAAATCGCATCCAGGTAACTCACCCTGACCGAGGTTCGAACTCGGGACCTCTTGAACGAGAGGCAGACATACTACCATCTATGCAATTCGTTCTTCGTCTGATATGACAACGTTGGAGGACGTTAATGATAATGATGATAATGATAATAATAATGATGATGATGAAGATAATGATAGTGATAATGATAATAGTAATAATAGTGATAATATTAATGATAATAATAGGTAAGAGGTTCATACAAAACAGTCCCCTACCATCCCTTGTGTGTTCTTTTTGTGTTTTCAGACAGCACTCCGTGGGTTTTCCTATACCTGTCACTCTGCCTCTCTGGTGGAAAAATCTCATGCCTAGTTATGTAAATATAACACGACAGAGCGTCTATTGCCCAGAAAGAAGATATTCCCCTACATTAGAGGGTTGCTTGGTTGACGGATCGTTCAAAACATCACTCCGTACGGCTGGTGAGAAATTACCTTGCGTCGCTCAGGCTCGCCTGTTTTACCCCTCAGTCCTTAGTGCGACTTTATCTGAATGGTTTAAAAGGTTTGTCTTATGCTGCAAACTTTTGTATATGGGCATAGGTTTCCCTAACTTCTGTCGTGCGCTGCAGCCACGTGTGCTATTGCCCGTCCACGTGGTGACCACGCCCAATGCTGTCTGCACCTGGCAGCCCGCTTGGAGGTAGCCGGGGGGAAAACGCCAATCAGCCAGAGAGGATAAGCTAATGCGTTGGTTCGTGCATTACTAGGCTCATTTCTGTTGCTGGGGGTGTAGTACAACCCTTGCTCACTCAAGATTGCTCATGGCGTCCTTGGACAGTCTGTACCGTTTTCTCCTACGAGGTGCTTTGTGGTCGTAGTGACTAAGAGTATTTATTCACTAGCTGGCTGGTGTGGGATTCGAGTTTATTTAGTACCGCAGTGTATGGGAGTCCGGAATGTGTGTGTAGGATGTGAGATGGGAATATGCACCCAGCATCAAAGATCATCCTTAGCGCCCTGTTTTGCACAGTCTATGATCTGCGAATGGTGGTTGACGCCGCCGATCCCCAACTTTTGCACCCGGCGTCAGGGATGGAAGGATCGCCCGATGGAGACGCAGCTTTAGGTAGTTAGACATTTTGGATTTGAAAATATGTTACAACTGCCTAAGTGCGCCATGTCTGAGTCCGGCCTTGGCCCTGATATGAGGAGTGAAAGTCAGTCCACCATCAAGGACACCAAGGTACTTGGTAGAGGCAATCCACGGGATTTGCCTGTGTTGCAACATCAATGATACTTCCATGGTATGTTATTAACTGACGGGTGCCCATGTCCGAGTCCGGCCTTGGCGCTGTTGTGAGGAGTGAAAGTCAGTCCACCATCAAGGACACCAAGGTACTTGGTAGAGGCAATCCACGGGATTTGCCTGTGCTGCAACATCAATGATACTTCCATGGTGTGTTATTAACTGACGGGTGCCCAAGTCCGAGTCCGGCCTTGGCGCTATTGTGAGGAGTGAAAGTCAGTCCACCATCAAGGACACCAAGGTACTAGGTAAAGGTAATCCAGGGGATTTGCCCGTGCTGTAACACCAGTGATACTTCCATGATGTGCTGTCAACTGACGGGTGCCCATGTCCGAGTCCGGCCTTGGCGCTATTGTGAGGAGTGAAAGTCAGTCCGCGACCAAGGAGGACACCGAGGTACTAGGTAAAGGTAATCCAGGGGATTTGCCCGTGCTGTAACACCAGTGATACTTCCATGGTGCGTTATCAACTGACGGATGCTCTTCAGGCCGTTGACCGATCAAGGTAATAAGAATGCATAACTGTCAGATACAGGTCTACGGCGTTGCGCGTTTTCACATGCACATAATAATCTGATTCTTTGTTTGCAAGCATTTCACATAGCGAAGTGTTATATACAACAATTCCGTAAGGATTATTCTGTTTTATTACATTCAGAACGTTATAGCCTCCTCCGTTTCCGTTACATCACCTCTTGGGGGTGATGTTAATCACAAGAGGCATATACAAATCGCAGTGAACGAGATGTTCCTTTGTTGTATAACCTTTACCTATTCTTATTCACCTATAAAACTATGTAAAGGTGCAACACACATGAAAACTTGTGGGAATGCATTACATTATATTTTTATAATAGAAAGGTGGGGGAAAAAGCCATTGCACCCTTTATTTTCTTGGAGATACCAGTCCAGTGGGTAAATGCGACATATACAGATGAAAGGACCAGTTGGGAACTACATGTGAAGAACACACGAAAATTGTGCCTCACATATTTTTTATGGTGGTGAACAGAACATGGCAAAATAATGACAGCACATTACACGTACAGTTGATATGAACAAAATGAGCCTAAATGACCTCAAAGTAGTTTCCTGCAATATTCATTGCACGCTGCTAGCGATATGGGAGACATACGATATATATATAACATCTGCATGAGCATTTGCGCACCATGTGTAAATCGGATCATTTGTTGGTCGCACAGCACTGGCAATGTCCATTCGTGTCGCAAACCACCTGACATGTAGTGTTCCTTTAGCTTTCGTGTGAGATGAATGTCACGGAGCCAAATGTCATGAGAGTATGACGGACGCTCCAATTCTTTCCATGCCCAACATCGCAGTTGTCATCGTATGCACTTTGTTTTATTGATGTTGCGTTGTGTACAATCAGAACACAAGAACACAGTATGAATGCACCGTTCACTAGGTCCAGGCACTTCTCCCAAATGCCACGTCGTGCCCATTGTACAAAAAAATCCCAGTAGTATTCTGCGTTTAATGTTCTACCACGTTAAAGTGCCACACAATGTCACCCCTGACGTCATACGCGACGATACCATTAATTTCATGGGGGAAGAATTCTGACAGAACTTCTGCCGCCTTGATGATCCGGCATGTCGCCACTCAGCAAACTATGTTTGAGTTCCAATTCTTATGCCCTGGCCCAAAATTCATCGATTGGGATTATTTGTGACAAGGAAGTGGTCGCCATCTTGTTACCAGCGTGCTAGGCGGCCAGAGCATGTTGCACATCCCGTCCAACTTTTGTCAGTGTATGCAGCTTTCACTTGTAGCTCTGTACGCAATATCCTGTGGATGGTGCATTTCTCAATGCCACTGGCCTCTTTAACTCAGTAGTGTCCATCGACTGTTTTCCTCAAGGAACAGCTTGAAGCATGAGCCTTGTTTGCCTGACAGGCTGCCCCGAGCGTTGATGAATACCGATTGCCAAAGTCCTTGCTGAAATTGTTCTACCCACCATGCTATGTTCGGTATGGGTTGGCATTATTCTCAAACTTCCAATTCAATGTGACATTCTTGCGCATTTCTCCCTTAGAGAATAACTATTTTGGCGTTTGGGTGCCGGTCTACAGTTTTCTTTCACCTTACACAACGCTCGTCCCAGCGCTCTTTGTTTTACTCCCAGCAATCACAGAGCCATTTTTTAATGTGAATACACACTAGTACATGGCAGTACGTTGAGGCGTATTGACTTTCTCTGACAAGCGCTGCATTCGCTTGTTATCTTGTTTACTAGAAGAGCAAAATGTTAGTAACCTGGTATACAGTAAATGACGAAACACAAATAAAGCACTTGGTAAATTATTATACGTAAATGTAAATTACCATTGCAGCCGCTCGTTTGTCGCTTGACACATTGGGATTTTGATTCCCTCTTCTTTCCTTTTGCCACAATATACAATCACGTTATATGTGATTACTCACGCCTGCCGACGTATGATACGTTACTGTACAGAAGACATGATTACTATTGTGTGTTTCAAATGGGAAGAGTTCTCGCTTGTAGCGAATCAGATGCGTTAGAGCCTTCACCGCTGCCACCTCGTTATCCCCACTCTTTATATTTCCCTCTCTCTCGCACACTTGCGAGTGTTCGTGGCGCTAGACGTAAGGGGACGCAAACTGAATTTTCCAAAGCTTTGTAATAATGCAGTTGTTGAAATCACACGAATATTCGTATATTACGCAAATGTTTTAAATATTTAGTTTAAATTTAATTATAGATTATGAATTACTTATTTTTCTAATCCAACGTAAATACCAGCGGTGCATCCATATAGCTATGGATGTCACATCCCTTAAGGGATAATTCGTCATTGTCATTGTCTTCATCGTCTGAGCACTGCAAATTTATGATGATAAGTTCCAAAATCTCGTTACTTGCTATTTCCTTCCAAAAGTCGTGTTCTTGTGGTTTATCTGATGTCTCACACAATTTTCCCAGTCTTGTTGTGTTCTTTGTCAATTTCTTCGTGGATAAGTCGTTCAACGTCAGTTTAAAATTATTATTTCTGTTTGCAACATAATTTGAGCCAACATTAACTCTATTGGATTGTTCTAGCAGTAGTAGGGTGGGGGGGAGGTGGATCGCGTCTCATTGATCCAGCTGATACACTTTTGCATGGAAGAGTAACTGAATAATACTGCTTTGAACTCTAGAGTAAATAGTGATTACCAACCATTCATAAAGAAAGAGATAATGTGACCAGACACGTTCTGCCAAACTAGCAAGAAGTGTATTGTTTCCTCTCATTGAATTTAACAAACACCTTGGCTTATTCAAAGTACACATTTCTTTTATCACGTTGTGTCAAATGTTTACATTTCACTTTTGAGTAATTTCAAATATACGTTCACGCGTACATGCCAACCAATCATGATATTCATTACAGTGCTTACGCCGCAATGCATTGTTATAATATAATGACATCTACTTTATTTATTTGTATTAGAAGAATTATTTAAGCTAAAATATGGGTTTTTCTTACGGTTATGTTAAATACATTACTCTCTCCTTCCTCATGGATCAGTTTTTGCAAAATCTTAATTTTTATCTTAGCGCGAATAGTATTTATTAGAGATTGATTAGTTTGCCACTCGTCACACACCACACGGGGAATGCAATACGACAATACCGCAGGACTCCTATTGGTTACTCACCTAGTAACGCTCAAGGACAAACACCTTCCCATTTGAAACACACACAGAGTGTACACGTAGTGACTGGCTGTGTATACCCTGTTTAATGAATGAGTACAGATCTTTGGGCAGCTCGCTGGTGTAGTGTGGCTCGGTTTAGAGAAGTCAGAATGCGGTACAGTCTGACCATCAAAATATCACCAGAGCATTCGTACAACGGATATTTGTTGTTTTTGTTTCCCTTACAAAGTCGATATTCCATGTCTTTAAGTATTCTCCAGAAAGTGTTCGTCATCAAAACGGCATCCAAGTTTATGTACTGTAAGAATTTCAATTTTCTGTTCGTAAAACTCTAGTTTTGTCTGCAAACAACTTATTTTTCAAACCCATCGAGTTCCAATCTTTTTGAATGAGAGCGTGGTCACCAGATGTTTAAAGCTTTTCTCAAGTACGCTTTAAATTTTGAACTTCTTTCTCTATATTATGTACAGCTCGTCCACCTTTCTCCACTGCCGTTGCTGTCCTTTTCATAGCATTATTTAACGGAATAATTATATCTTTATTATATTCTTTAGAACATTTTAACACATTAAGTATTAATTTTCTACTTTGTGAACGTATGACTTCGCTTGGCGCTGTTTGCATTTTGAGTTGATTCAAGCCCATCCACTGTTAAAGGCTCAAGTGGTGCATTTCAGTAGGTACTGCCGAACGGTACACGGGATGTGACGTAATACGACTCATTTGTTTATTTTACGCAAGCTTCCGCTGTTGGTGTCTGCAGTCATTTTTCAGACGGGTTGTATGTGCGATAGGCTGGCGTAAACAACCCCGCTGTTCCCATATTTTCCGTTACGTTACCACGCTTTGCCATGTAGAAAAGCTTCCTCGCGACAAAAGCAGTTTGTGATTCTCTCATATCTCAGCAAGAAAAACAGCAAAATATGTTATGTCTACTTGTGAAGATTAGAAGGGAAGAAAAAATTTTGATGTTTAGTTTTCGTTAAGATTCAAGTATAGGTTCTATGTTTCGTGACTATGTCTTTATTAGCTCAGGCCTCAGTGTAACTGACCTCGTAATTATGTATTGTTGTACCCTAGTCTCCTCTTAACTTTATCTTTGAGTTATTAAACGCGAGGGTGCGTGTTAAATACATCTATCTAGACTATAAATTTTATTAAACATTGCTCTAAGATATAAATAATTAAACTAAATAGATATACAGCTTTTAACACATAAGCAATATTTAGACAAATATAAAAAAACACTAATTCTTATATAGATATTAGAGCGGCTCATAGATTCACTATCCGTCATTATTTATAAAATCAAATCAAATTATAGGGAAACTTTATAAATGATTGGATCAAAGGAAATTAAAGAAAGAAGAATAAAGGACATAAAAAGATATGTTTCCGCCCGGGATCGAACCGGGGACCTTGTGCGTGTGAGGCGCACGTGATAACCGCTACACTACGGAAACGATGTGCCTTGCTCGTCGAAATTTGAGCAGGTAAGTAGCAGCAACTCCATTAGAACCGCTTTTAAAGATGTATAGTCGTTGGTGTATTACTTTAAAGCTTTGGAAATACCGTCGTATTGTTATGATGTGAAACGGTTCAAACTTCATACATGCTTTGCGGTCATGAAGGAGCTTTCCCAGCTGTAATGTGCATATGTTGTGTCAACTGTGAAGTCACATTAGGAACGTGTGGAACACATGCCGTTGGTTCTTGTTTCCTAGAAAGGATTCATTGCCTTTCATTCATTGAGATTATTATTTGCGAGTTCGATATTACAAAAGTCACATAAATATATGCAGTATAATAACACGGTTATAGTATTCACCTACAATTTGTTTTACTTATTATGTTTTCGATATAAATTTCGTAAGTATATACCTATCTTCATTTCGGCCAATGCGTGCTCTCAAAACCGAAACTAATCGAAGAAATTTAGAGTGTGCTGCATAAAAGCTAAAACTGGTGTCAATTTTTTTTTTTCTTATATTGCAGTTGTTGCATTCGAGCCAAACATTTTATACCGACATTTAAGTGGAAATGTTTCGAAGTTCGCTGAATGAAAAAAAATTATATTTTAGGAAAAAGCTATGTACGAGGGCTGTTCAATAAAGAATGATTACAACTTTTTTTGATAACGTACCTTTACTCATCCTCGTAATTTTGATGGTCCTTCTCAAAATAATCTCCCCTGAATGTGATACACTTGTCCCAGCGTTTCTGCCAGTCTTCAAAGACATGCTGAAAACCATTTTTGAGAGGTCCTTCAAAATCGTCTCCGCAGTCTTCACCACTGCTTCTGATGATGGATAATGCCTCCCACGAAGGGGTTTCTTCAAGTTAGGGAATAGAAAAAGTCACATGGGGCTAAATCCGGACTATAGGGAGGGTGAGGGATGCACTTCACGTTGATTTTTGCAAGATATTCAGCAACAACTTTGGCAATATGCGGCCGTGCATTATCGCGGTGCAGCATCCAGCCTGCTTCATGGAAACGTGGTCTTTTACGCCTGATATGGACTTGCAATGTTTTCAGGACATCCCTGTAGTATTGTCCAGTTACTGATGTGTGTGCAGGTACAACATGCTGATAAACCATTCCATGAATATCAAAGAATGAGATGACCATAACTTTCCCAGCAGAAGCAACCACTTTTGCTTTTTTTTTGGGGGGGGGGGTTGGTGATGAAGGAGATTCCCACACTGAGCTTTGCTGTTTGCTCTCAGGATCAAAATGATGTAGCCAAGTTTCATCAGTAGTGATTACGTTTGAAGGAAACTCCGGATCGTCCTCTAGCATCAACTTTAACTGCATGTAAAGTCTGTTTAGTTAACGCGTGTGCACGTCGGCCTCTGCCTTTGACGAACCCTTATAATCGTTTTACAACCCCCGACCCTTCTTCTCCCAGATCTTTCTGCAAGGTTGCCACCTTTCTCGATACGTCATGGGTGCCGTACGAGGTGTCGTCTAAATAAATTATCTTATGTCCATTACTGCGAAAGTTCCTTAGTTTTGACATATATAAATATATCGCCAAGCTACAATTCTACTGGATTCCACAATAACCCTTATATTATTCAAAGTGCGATATTTGAAACCCAGCTCCTTTAGGAGACCGCGCAGAGTGCAGTGCCCATAAGGAAAATCACAAATTTCTTGTAAATGTGCAACCAATTCGTCTAAGGTGGGCGCTCTCCCCTTTGCATAGAATCTACAAATTTCTCGGCGAATTAAATCGCATGTGAAATTATCTACTTTAGAGAAACGTTTCCTTTTGTTTTCACACTTGATCGGCGTCTTTGGTATTTCTTTCGTCACAATATTTCTTACTGTATTTCTGTGAATACCCAGAATTTATCATCAGGTTCATTGTATGACCCCTTACCAAGATTATTTGTCAGCACATATTTATATGTGTTCAAAACCAGGGCTTGAATTTGCTTAGAAACAGTTCCCTTATAACTTTGTTTTTTGAGGCTTTCCCAGTAATATAACTCGGCCCAGTCATTCACTCTGTCTTCAGTTTGATTATTTTCACGTGACTGAAAGCTATCTACTACTTCATTTGCATTTACCACTGCATTTCCCTCCCACGGTCTCCACATCGTGACACACAACGAATTTCTGCACATAATGAAACAGATCAACTGGAAGTTGGAACTTTGGCAATTGAGACACCACGTGGAGTAAACATGCGACTGTCACATCGAGAAAATCAGGGTTGCTATTGGTCCTCAACGACAGTGTTCCATTTCTGAAGTGTGGAGATATATTTATGACGGTCATTAGTGGGCGGGAGGCTCAGGTTCCTTTGACTTCGAACTGCACACCCGTTGACTAAACACTCCATTACAGTGGTAGGCGATACTGAACATGTCTGAACTTGCCTGGTTCTCACAGGCGGGAACCAGGAGTTCCAACAATGAAACTACTACGGCGTGTTTGTTTCACATTAAGCTAACAGAATATAATAACACTGAATTTTAGTGCGCAAAATTATGACCGTAAAAAAATTATGATCATTCTTTATTGAACAGCCCTCGTATGTGACAACATAATTCAGAATCTAAAAGTAGGACAAGTAAATAGCACACTTGTAATTTATTCTCAGCACCTTCCAAAATACGAGAGGAAGATTTAAAGAAAATTTCCCCAGCCAGACCACTCTTTGATTTTGTCAAAAATGGCTCTCAAGATTTTAATCAATATCTAAGATATTTTCATGGCAAATAAAATATATATGTTGAATGTCCTCACAAGTCCTCTTCATTCACTATGACTTTTCCTAAATGGTAAACCGAAGAGGTAGACCAAATTTTGCTACACATAAAATGTAGATCTCACTAAAGCAAAATTTATCCTCGTACATCTTTTTTCTTTTGTGAAGTGAACCACTTCTGATTATCGCTTAAAGCCTAATGTATGTCCATATTCTCCTTGCTCCTCCAAGAAAAATAGTAACAAGATAATATTTACAAAAGTTTATCTCGATTAACTCATGAATCAAAAAAGAGTTCGCAGAAACAAAAATAAATAAGGAAGCGAAGCTTTTATAATCAGATAGAACTAGGGTGGGACTGTGGTGTGTTAGAATGATGCATGACGGGCCCTGGAATATCAGTCATGGTCCACCAAAAATATGTAACCAGCTATTGTTTTTATTTTCTGGGGAGTGTGACAACTATTTTCTGCTTCATGACATTCTCAACTAAACCCCGAGAGTTTAACCTAAAATACCGACATACATATTTGGAAACCTGAAGTCTGTATGGGATAAGAAGTCACAGGTTTCTAGAAAGAGAAAGCAATACTTTCCCTCTTGATCGCACGTTGTGACGAACCTTTAAGGGCGAAGGTGGAAGGGGGTTTAGAAGAGTGAAATATTAGTAAGTTGACGTACAGTAAGTTACGAAACACAAACAGAGCGATTGGAAGCTGCATGTGTCTATATGATATGTTTTCTCACGCCTGCCGATGTATGACACATTGCTGTCCAGAAGACATGATTATATCTGAGGAGACTATTCTTTTTTTAATTTACGTCCTCCAACGTTAAGTCATATCGGACGATGAATGGAATGGGTGAAATGATGCTCAAATGAGCCCGACATTCATCTTTCAGGATAAGGGAAACCCCCGGAAAAAACCTTATCCAGGTAACTCACCCTGACCGAGATTCGAACTCGGGACCTCTTGAACGTGAGGCAGACATACTACCACCAAGGTACCGAGGCGGGCATCTCAGACTATGCGTACACTGGACTCACGGTGTATGTGCGATAAGCAGAGGTAAACATCTGTGTTGCGAATTTTTTCCGATACGCCTTCTCGCTTTGCCATGTAGTACTGTTTGCTGTTCGTTACGTTGTACAGAATACTATTCACGCTGATTGATGGATTTTTTTTTTATTTGTTTGCTATGTTTAACGCCCGCGTTGACTACATGCGGCACCGCAGGCGGTGACACTGGTGTTATGTGAAATGAAGATGGAGCACCGGTGGAGTGAGATGGCGAGGAAAATCGGAGCACCCGAAGGAAAACCACCCCTACACCGCTGTGTCCACCACAAATCTTACTTGCAGTCGCCTGGGATCGAACCCGGACCGCTTTGGTTGGAGTAGAGCGGTCTAACTACTCGACCACGGCACGGCCCTTGCGTTCACACTTCTTTTATTAACCACAAAGGCCTGTGAACTTGAATATATGAGTATTGAAACAGAAACATAAAAGACACATGAAAACTAGGTAGGGATAATTATATTTATATAAAGCCTGTCCAGTCAACGCAATTGCAGTTGCCCCACAAAGGAAACGGACCCTACCGCCCACTAATGACCGTCATAAATCTATCTCCACACTTCAGAAATGGAACACTGTCGTTGAGGACCATAGCAACCCTGATTTTCTGGATATGACTGTCGCATGTTTACTCCACGTGGAGTCTCAGTTGCCAAAGTCCCAACTTCCAGTTGATCTGTTTCATTACGTGCAGAAATTCGTTGTGTGTCACGATGTGGGGACCGTGGGAGGGAAATGCAGTGGTAAATGCAAATCAAGTAGTAGATAACTTTCAGTCAAGTGAAAATAATCAAGTGAAGACAATAGAGTGAATGAATTGGAAAGTGTTGCTGGGCCAAGTTATGTTACTGGAGAAGCCTCGAAAAACAAAATTCGAATGGGAATTCTTTCTAAGCAAATTAAAGCGCTTGTTTTGGACACATATAAATATGTGCTGACAAATAATCTTGGTAAGGGGTCATGCAATGAACCTGATAAATTCTGGGTATTCACAGAAATACAATAATAAAAATTGTGACGAAAGGAATACCAAAGACGCCGATCAAGTGTGAGAACAAAAGGAAACGTTTCTCTAATGTTTCAATAATTTCACATGCGATTTAATTCGAAGAGAAATTAACAGATTCTATGCAAAAGGGAGAGCGCACACCTTAGATGAATTGGTTGCACATTTACAAGAAATTTGTGATTTTCGTTACGGGCACTGCACTTTGCGCGGCAACCTAAAGGAGCTGAGTTTCAAATACCCCACTTTGAATAAGCTAAGGGTTATTATGGAATCCAGTAGTATTGTAGCTTGTGTGATACGCATGACGTATCGAGAAAGGTGGCAACTTGCATAAATGACTGGAAGAAGGAGGGCCGGTGTTGTAAAACGATTATAAATGTTCGTCAAAGGAGGCGGCCGAACTGCACACACGTTAACTAAACAAACTTTTCGAAATAAGTACTTCTCTGTGGTTAGAAGGCTAGCAAACGTGTATATCAAATACAATTTGGCCGTTTCATTTTTTAAATTTACACTAGGTTTTTACCAGTAGGCTCAAAATTGTGTTATATTTGCAATGGATAGCATCTACTGTCAGTTCTTTAAAACACATGCATTTGAATATCTTTCGATTAGGCATCAAAGATAAATTGTCAATTTTTATTAAAACAGCTAGCATCTACTTACAGAGCTACATAAGCGTTATCAGGATAATTTCATATGGCTGACATACAAATGCTGCTTTAGGCTTCCAATTTATCAGTTACTATAATAATTCAAAAATATATTACTTAACACCTTACTAGCTTTGTCAGGATTAAGTCCACATTGTCAAACTGATATGCATACCTATAAGAAATAGATTATATATAACTCATACATAGATAACTTAAATAGGACTGCAACAGAAATGTGAGTGTATTATATAAACAATATTTTAAACACTTTTTGTTAAGGAAAGATTTTTTGCCAAAGCAAATGTTGAAACGATTAACACAAAGAGAGCATCGCTGTGCCATATTCTACCGTGCCCGCCTCGGTAGCGTGGTGGTAGCGAGTCTTCCTCACGTTCAAGAGGTCCCGAGTTTGAATCTATATCAGGGTGAATTACCTGGATAAGGTTTTTCCAAGGTTTTCCCTTATCCTGAAAGACGAATGTCGGGTAACTCTAAGCTCTATGGACTCTGGGTTCATTTGAGCATCATTTCATCCATTCCATTCATCGTCCGATATGACTTAAAGTTGGAGGACGTTAATTGCAAAAAAAAAAAAAAAAAAAAAAAAAATATTCTACCGTACTCCCGCAAAGATACCAGCCATTTCTCTGATTTTGCCAGCTGCCCAGGTTATTCGTGCTACAAGTTTTTCTTCAGAACCAACAGGTGTTTCATACACTACAGTCTTCATGTACCCCCACAAAAAGAAGTCAGGTGGAGTAAGGTCAGGGGAGCGTGTCGGCCAGGCAATGGGTCCACCTCTGCCTATCCAGTAATTGCCGTATGTAGCCGTAATATGAGGGCGTATTTCAGCACCAAAGTGAGCTGGTGCTCCATCATGTCGAAACCACATGTCTTGTCTGATATGAAGCGGAACTGTTTCCATTAGAGCAAGCAAAACTTGTTGCAGAAATAATAAGTAATCGTAAACAATGAGTCGGGCCGGCAAAATATGTGGTCCTATTAAGAAGTTCTCCATAATACCGGCCCACACATTAACATCAAATCTCAGTTGATGTGATCTTTGAAATATAGTATGGGGATTTTCGAAGACCCTAACATGTGAATTCAGACAGTTAATTAACTGTCCATGTGTGAAAATTGCTGCATCTGTGAACATGACATGAGATGCAAACAATACACCATTTTCAATTTTGTCCAGATACCAAGGGGAAAAGAGGGCAGCAACATTTCCTCAGAGTTCTTCTCATGCTAATGATTATACGATGTTACAATACAATATCGATTCGTGAACTGCTACTGTTAGTACAAATCAATGGTACACAAAATAACATTTTTAAGAAATGCGCGGCAGGTTTAAGTGCCAACCTAGTGTCATTTTGTGAAATATGGTAGATTCGACCTCTCGGGTTAAATGAAGACGGGACATAGCTTAAACAATTCACGAAATAAGCGGTTTCCTGTACAATACAGGAGAGTTGGTCTGCCTCACGTTCAAGAGGTCCCAAGTACGAATCTCTGTCAGGGTGAGTTATCTGCATAAGGCTTTTTCAGGGTTTTCCCTTATCCTGATAGACGAATGTCGGGTAACTCTAAGCTCCATGGAACCCAGGCTCATTTGAGCATCATTTCACCCATTTCACTCAACGTCCGATATGACTTAACATTGGAGGACATAAATAAAAAAAGAGAGTTGGCAACCCTAGTGCAGGGGGAGGTTGCTCGTAAATCTTTTGGTATCCGTGGGATACATACCAGTTAAGTATTTAATCGAATTTTTTTATTTATGTATGAGTTATAGTGTTTACATAAACAAGCGCAGGCAGATATTTTTTCTATAAATACCTACTTGCTTTTAAATTCATGGTGTTCCAAAACGGGCATTTTCGTTAAAGTCTCAAATTCAAATTGTTGGATGAAATGTAATACTTCCCCTGCTAACACGTTAAGAGAAAGTAAAATGGAGCAATAATCTGTTTTAAATTCTGCATCACACATTTCCTTAATTGTAAAAAGTGATGCTGAAGAATCTTCCTAAGCGACATTCGATTATTTGTCTATTTAATGAAACTTGTAGTAAAATTGCATCTTGCGCCATCTTGAGAAATTAAGCTTGAGAACTGCCCTTTCAATGGGCAGTTACAGGGGATGAAAAAAAAAAGCTGTTTCCGCCCGGGATCGAACCGGGGACCTTGCGCGTGTGAAGCGCACGCGATAACCGCTACACTAAGGAAACGGTGGCACCGCAGTCTAAATAACTTAAATAGTAAAAGCAGAGGAGGTCCGATGCTACAGAATCATTATATAGACTGATCTCAGTCAAACAGGAGAGAGAGAGAGAGAGAGAGAGAGAGAGAGAGAGAGAGAGAGAGAGAGAGAGAGAGAGAGAGAGAGAGAGAGAGAGAGAGAGAGAGAGAGAGAGAGAGAGAGAGAGAGAGAGAGAGAGAGAGAGAGAGAGAGAGAGAGAGAGAGAGAGAGAGAGAGAGAGAGAGAGAGAGAGAGAGAGAGAGAGAGAATGTTCCTCAACGCAGAGAGATAAGTGCAGTAAGAGTAAGAATTACTAAAGAGTAACAAAAGGATCTGAATTGTACGAAGTGATGGTGCAAAATCATCTGAAGTGTCATTCCATTGTTTATTTATTTAAAACATAGTAAAAGTGAACATTGTGGCATCTTCAGAAATTATACTTTAGAATTATCCTTTCTATTTTATGTTAAACATAGCAGAGAGAGGGGGAAGAAAAAAAGGGGTTGTTTCCGCCCGGGATCGAACCGGGGACCTTGCGCGTGTGAGGCGCACGTGATAACCGCTACACTACGGAAACGCTGTAAGTGAGTTTTAAATAACTATATAGGAAAACTGAAGTAAAGGTATAACAGAAGGATATAAATTGCAGGGATGGAATAGAATATTTCTCATATTTCTTCATACATACTTATACATAAGCACATTATCATTAACAACATTCCTGGATTATAATAAACTTTCTTTCTTATTCCCACCCCATGTATACCCTTCCTGCCTGTTTGCCTTAGATTTCGGTCTCAATACATACAGCCCCTGTTTTTTCATATATTGATGACCCTCTGCTCTCTTATATCCCTTGTTCCCGTTGTTCCAACCTTACTTGTTGATTATTCTTAATCATTCTTAATCATTTCTCTCTGACTTTCCCCAAGTAATCACCTCAATCCTTACATCATTTTCATTCTTTTACAGATGACATTTTCTTGATTAGTAATATCTCTCCCCCCCCCCTCCTTAAAACTATTCCACGTTTGTTGCCAAAGTTGTTCTCTCCATAACTTTGTTTACAATATACTGTGCCAGTCTTCTCTACACATTGAACATTCCCCTTCATCCTTATCGTATCTAATATTTTTCAAATTTCTGACTCCTGTCCTCGCCCAAGCTTATTACACACAGCTATGTACCTTTTCCCTCCTCCCATATTGTTATAAATTGTAGGAAGTGATCGTGAAATATCATCCGAAGTGCCATTAAATTATTCATTTATTGAAAATATAATAAGAGTGCATATTGCGCCATCTTGAAAATTATACTTTAGAATTATCCTTTCTACTTTATGTTAAACCTAGCATATTGATACCGAAATTAAGAGATGCAATGAATTAATAATCGTAATGGATTTCAAAGTAATGTATGTTTGTTGAAACACGTGCGGGTGCATTGGGTTGAGTCACTTAACAAAAGGGATGGAAGAAAGAGGATTTTCTTAGCAGGGATCCTAAATGCATAACACTTGACTCCTTTTGAAAAGGCATTGTTCGGACCCTTAATAATGGTATGAATGAGACTAATAAATGGCCAAAATAGTCACAAAGGGATATTGGTGTGAATAAAGATAGGGCTTCCAGGGGTGAAAGTCACACACACACGCAGCTGTAGTGAGCACAATCAGACCGTGGCTGGCGGCCCATGAAGATGGTCATCTAGTTCTGTCTTGGGCGAACGCAGACCAGAATCGGAGAGAAAATATCTGTCGGTTCATACGTGAATAAGAATTAAGTGTTATCGATTACTAAGCATTCTAAATACGGTAACTCTAAACAGTGATATTGGTAACCCTTGGTCGGCAACTTTGAGTTTGATGTGATGATAAAAAGAAGCAGTCATTAAACCAGTCTGAAACTTGCATTCCAGTGCCATTAGAGAACCATCCTTCTCATACATATCCACGCATACCCTTTGACGGAACTGTTTGCTCTACCCTGAGAATAGGCCACACTGCTTCAAATATACAACGTAAAAATAAGGTGCATCAATATTGACAATCTTTGGCTGACAAGTAGCCAAAATATATAGGGGGATGAAAAAAAAATGTTTCCGCCCGGTATCGAACCGGGGACCTTGCGCGTGTGAGGCGCACGTGATAACCGCTACACTACGGAAACGCTGGAAGTAAGCTCTAAATAACTATATAGGAAACTTATGCAGTAAGAGTAACAAATATTAGAGTAAAGGTCTTACAAAAAGGATCTGAATTGTAGGAAGTTATCCTAAAAAATCATCAGAAATGGCATAAAATTATTCATTTATTGAAAATGTAGTAAAGCGACATACTGCGCCATCTTGAAAATTATACTTTAGAACTATTCTTTCTATTTTATGTTAAACTAGCAGATATAGGGAATGAAAAAAGCGGCTGTTTCCGCCAGGGATAGAACCATGTACCTTGCGCGTGTGAGGCGCGCGTGATAACCGCTAGACTACGGAAACGGGAAATAGATACTCTTTCAATAAGTTTTATAGTAGAAACCCGATCGAGTTGGCTCAGGCGGTTTAGTCTGGGGCCCGCATTCGCCAGACCCGGTTTAGATTTCCGTGGCCGACCTACCTGACCCATGATTTTTTCGGGGGTTTTCCCAGGTCACCAGGCGGATGCTGGGTAGGTTAATTAATTACATCTCCCGAATATCCTGTCCCTCCATTTCATCTCCATTATCATTTCATATCATCTGTCATCTGGTAGTTTCTTCCAGGATAGGAGTGTCTGTGGGGGTCTCGGCGGTGCATGCTCTAAGGAAAACGCTTTCCCCTGCACGGGACTTCCATCACCGGCTCGGCTTAGTGGAGCGCGGCAGGCAGGGTGCCGGGTGTCCAAGACCGCCCGGAGGGTTCTGCTCTGGTGAGGCGGCCTTCGGTCTCCGAACCGGCCTCGTGACTATTTCGTGGCACGGCAGGTGGATAACGATTGTCCTACCCACAGCCGGGGAGTTTCTATCTATAGAAAACTCGCCCTCTCTACTGTAGTGTCTACTTGGGTTCCTCTTCCCTCCAGGGAGTGCCCCACTTGGGACATAGGTACAAAAGCTCAGTCTGGTCCAGGTGCCAAATCCCCTCCGAACAATCCAATCCAAGAGTAAGAAATATTAGAGTAAAGGTGTAACTAAAGGAACTGAATTGTAGGAAGCGATCGTGAAAAATCATCCGAAGTGTCGTCCGATTATTTATTGAAAATATAGTAAAAGTACACATTGCGTCATCTTGAAAAGTTATAATTGAGACTATCCTTTCTATTTTATGTTAAACCTAGCACATATAGGGGGTTGAAGAAAATTAATGTTTCCGCCCGGGATCGAACCGGGAACCTTGCGCGTGTGAAGCGCACGTGATAACCGCTACACTACGGAAACGCTGGAAGTAAGCTCTGTATAACTATTTAGGAAAACTCAAATGGCAAGGGTAAGAAATATTAGAGTAAAGGTATAACAAAGGGATATAAATTGTAGGAGTACAACAAAATAGAATATTTATTTCTCATCTTTCTTAATACATATACCTTACCACATAATCATTAACAACATTCCTGGAATATAATAACAAACTGCTTGCCTTAGATTTCGGTCTCAGTACACCCAGATCCTGTTTTTCTATACATTGATGACCCTCTGCTCTCTTATATCCCTTGTTCCCGTTTCCCCAACATTCTTGTTGATTATTCTTAATCATTCTTAACCATTTCTCTCTCTGACTTTCCCCAAGCAATCACCTTATTTCTTACATTATTTTCTGCTTTTACAGATAACATTTTCATGATTAGTAATACCTCTCCCCCTCCTTAAAACTATTCCACCCTTCTTGCCAAATTTGTTCTCTCCATATCTATGTCTGTTTACAATATAGTATCTTCTCCACACATTGGGATTTCCTTCATGCTTATCGTATCTAATATCTTTCACATATCTGACTCCAGTCCTCGCCCAAGCAAATCCTTCTCGCCCTAACTTATTACACACGCTATGTAATTTTCGCTCCCCTAATTGAGAAGATAAAGGGGATAAAAGAAAAAGTTGTTTCCGCCCGGGATCGAACCGGGGACCTTGCGCGTGTGAGGTGCACGTGATAACCGCTACACTACGGAAACGCTGGAACCATGCTCTGAAAAACTGTTATAGGAAATTTACATAGGAAGAGTAACAAATATTAGAGTAAAGGTCTAACAAAAGGATCTGAATTGTAGGAAGTGATCGTGCAAAATCATCCGAAGTGTCATCAGATTATTCATTTATTGAAAATGTAGTAAATGGGTATATTGCGCCATCTTGAGAAATAATACTTTCTGTTTTTTGTTAAACCTAGCAGATATAGGGGATGAACCGGGGACCTTGCGTGTGTGATGCGCACGTGATAACCGCTACGCTACGGAAACTACGAAAATTTGAGGCTTAGTTACCTCTGTTTTTTTAATGTTGTCAATATGACAGGTTACTCTATACTTATTTTCCCTTTATGTATTACACACTAATCGGAAAGAAGTGTGGACTGTAAGGCTGACCTTTTAAAAAATTTAGTTACAAACTAAAGAAATAACCAATTATTGTGGCTTTAATGCAGAACAATAATTGAGCTTTCTTCATTTTTGTACACCAAAACAGAACACAAATCCCAGCGAAAGCTTTAAATTATTCACACTCAGTCTGATTATATTTTTACGAACTTATGCACATATTTGACAAAGAACAATTAACACAATTTCTTTATGAACAGCCACTTCCCTTTAAACATTTGATTATCGCTTGAGCTTCCTCTATTCCTCTTTAACCTATAACGTACTCTTTCTGTTTCTGCAAGTTTTTTCTCGACTAACATGCAGCAAATTGATAAATATTTCTGATTGTTGATTTTCTCCACTCAGTGTTGTATATTCACCCTATTCTTACAAACCCTTGTCATTCTACTTCATGTTAATTCAAATAAATACTTCTAAAATGGTTGTATTACATATTTCCTTATACTTACTATAGGAATGGGATAATCCAAGAGGTGTTAAATGATAAAGAGTTGCTCGCTATGCAATTGCTTTGAAATTCTTGTGAGCCAGAGAGGTAAATAAAATAAATAAATAAATAAATAAATAAATACATAGATAGATAGACAGACAGACAGACAGACAGACAGACAGATAGATAAATGAATAAATAAATAGATAAATAAATGAATAAATAGATAAATAAATAAATAAGTAAATAAATAAATAAGTAAATAAATAAATAAATAAGTAAGTAAGTAAATAAATAAATAAGTAAGTAAATAAATAAATAAATAAATAAGTAAGTAAATAAATAAGTAAGTAAGTAAGTAAATAAATAAATAAATAAATAAATAAATAAATAAGTAAGTAAATAAATAAATAAATAAATAAATAAATAAATAAATAAATAAATAAATAAATAAATAAATAAATAAATAAATAAATAAATAAATAAATAAATAAATAAATAAATAAATAAGTAAGTAAGTAAGTAAGTAAGTAAGTAAATAAATAAATAAATAAATAAATAAATAAATAAATAAATAAATAAATAAATAAATAAATAAATAAATAAATAAATAAATAAATAAATAAATAAATAAATAAATAAATAAATAAATAAATAAATAAATAAATAAATAAATAAATAAATAAATAAATAAATAAATAAATAAATAAATAAATAAATAAATAAATAAATAAATAAATAAATAAATAAATAAATAAATAAATAAATAAATAAATAAATAAATAAATAAATAAATAAATAAATAAATAAATAAATAAGTAAATAAATAATAACTTTCAATTTGAGAATATAAGTATTTTAAAATGAAAACCAGTAACTAAGAATATCTCGAAAGTGGCTAACTGCACACACAAAATGAATCAGACATAAATTGTGCGCTCTAACGAGATCTGTGTATATTTTTTGTGCAGTATGATTTTGTCTATTTATTAGAGTTTATCGGTTGTATAAAAGTTATTAAAATGGAGACTGCAGGGTTATTCCTAAAAAATGTAGTGTACTAATACACCTACATTTAATTTATAATTAAAATATCTTAGACATATAGTTACTTTATTAACAATCGTTAGAGAACTCTTTGGAAAAAATCAAACACTGTGAACAAATTGTTCCACGTAAAAGAAACTTCAGAGCGGAGCTGTTTGTTTACTATAAGGTAGTGAACCTTACCCAGCTGCAATACACCGAACACTGTTGCCTGTTTCTATAACTATGAAAAGGTGACAAAGAAGGAAATAATGAGTACAGGAAAGCTATTGTAGAAGAGGAACCATTCCAGCATTCGCCTACCGTCCTGGGGCAACAGGTAAATCCATGAATAAGTGGTCGCCGGATATCAAACATCGGACCTGTCAAATGCAAGCCGTCCCCTAGTTCTCTCTCTCTCTCTCTCTCTCTCTCTCTCTCTCTCTCTCTCTCTCTCTCTCTCTCTCTCTCTCTCTCTCTCTCTCTCTCTCTCTCTCTCTCTCTCTCTCTCTTGTAATTTACGTCCTCCAGCGTTAAGTCATATCGGACGATGAATGGAATGATGCTTGAATGAGCCCACGGTTCATTGTGCTTAGAGTTACCGACATTCGTCTTACAGGATAAGGGAAACCCCCGGAAAAACCTTGTCCAGGTAACTCACCCTGACCAAGATTCGAACTCGGGACCTCTTGAGCGTGAGGCAGACATTCTACCACCACGCTACCGAGGCGGGTTCACCTTGTTCAGTAGTATGTTGTGTAGCCACTTTCACTTGTACAGAAAATGGTAGGTATACAGTAACAGAAAACCTCCTGGATTGTATATTTATATACATATAACCAAAGCTTGGTATTTGTCTATTTTGCTGCTTTGTTTACAACCGTAGTTTCTGTGTTTATAAATACAGGATGATCCTTTTGATATATCAGAAAAGTAAGACCGTATATAAAGCAATTCAGTTTTATTGGTCGGTAATGGTAGAGATTTGTGTGGGAAAGCCAGGAGTTTTGTGTCCAACATATTAGCAATTAATACCTATGACATTAATTACGAGAGCACAGGTCATATCCTGCACTCATTTTGCACCACGTGGCTTGCAGCATTTCTGGTGTGATTTGATGTAATCTCCCTCCGCAGGTCGGCGAGATACTTTGGTCTTTTTGCACACATCGTTATAGTCCTGCTGCTCGAAAGATTATTATTGTGATGCTCGAATGATTACCCTGACTTCATCCTTGTTAATAGAAACCTCTGAGATAACGCACTGATTACTCTACGTGGACATAACATCTATCTATCTTTTGTGATTCCTACGCATTTCATTGGCTGAAGAGATGCGTTCATTGGTGCTTAGTACATGTCCAAGAAGCGCGGCATGTCCCCTCACACTCTTACAACAATAATCCGTGCGTTATCTGAGAGGTTTCTACTAACAGGATAATACCCTGGCTTTATCTTTGTTAGTAGAAACCTCTCAGATAACGCACGGATTATTCGCGGAAAAGTAAGATAAGAACTGACGCGCTTCTCGGACACGTGCTTAGCATCAATGAACGCATCTCTTCAGCCATGGGAAAACGTAGGAGTCACAAATGACAGATAAATGTGATGTCCACGTGGAGAAATCAGTGCATTATCTGAGAGGTTTCTATTAATAAAGTTAAGCCAGGGTAACCTTTTGAGTAGCACGATAATAATTTCATGAGCTCCACACACACAAAAAATATTGGAGGCGCTAAGTCAGGGCTATTAGGAGGACATGGAATGGGTTCACAACGACTGCACCAGGCTATTGCTGAATAGCTGATTTAACCGATTCCACACTATGAAAGCTTAATGCGGTGGAGCACCACCCTGTTGATAAATAATGGTGTCCAGTAGTCCATCTTCCTGCAATTGAGTGATCACAAACTGTTCATTCATATAAAGGGTCGGCCCTCGTAGCCATGGTCGTTAGAACGTATGCCTCTAGCGTTCTACCGCGTAGAGGGTCGCGGGCTCGAGTCCCGCCTTGGGCATGGGTGTTTGTGTGTATAGTGTATATGTGTGAAAATACAGAAAACAGATAGGAAAATAAACGGAAACAATAAAAAACGGTTAAATAAGGAAAAGAAAAATATATATCTATATACATAGGTATATATTTTTGGAAAAATTAAAAAAAAAAGGCAAGGCTGCATAGTGGCTGACTGGTTAGACCTCTTGGTTCTCACCAAGGCCGCCCGGAATCGATCCCAGCAGGCAGCAAAGTGAAATTTGTGGTGTACAACACGGTGCTGGGGCGGGTTTTCTCCGGGATCTTCAGTTTCCCGCGACATATCATTCCACTGGTGCTCCATTTGCATCTGATGTACCATCAGTAATGATATTACATCATGAATCATCAATGCCGTATGTAGTGTATGCCTATGACAAGAAGGCTAGAGGGGTATGAAGGGCAGAGGAGCTTGAACTGTTTATCTACTCCGGTAGTGGATCTGTTTACTAGGAAATGAGTATGAGAGTGCATATGAGTCACCCATGCTGCCAGATCTAACGTTTCTTTGCAGCTATAGGTATTATGTATTAGTGAGCTGTGACAGCACTTGTGTATTTTAAACGAGCCTTCCGTCCTTGTCATACTCGGAAGGCGAACATACACCCCTAGGAGACAGCAAAAGTGATTACGTTGCACATTCCTCTAGCTCCTCACCACATATTCACTTTAGAGCTGGCTCATTCAAGTTTGTATGAGACATTTGTATTCCCAGTTCCCCAAACAATGCAGTTATGTGTGTTAACTCCACCACTCTCATGAAATGTGGCTTCATCAGTAAACATCCAGTGATTTAACCATTGATCATCCGCTTCCAGCCACTCACACTTCATGTTGGCACAGTTGAGTCGAGCTTTGTAATTCGTGCTTGCCTGAATATGGTACGGAAACATCTTAAGGTACCATCTAACAATATGACATGTGCATGGTGTATTCTGCTCTGCTGATAAATAAGCGGCGGAGTGACTTTTGTGGACTCTTGAGTTATGGCTTGTTGAAGTTATCTTCCTGTCTGTTGTTATCACGCAGTCTTTCATCTTTATGAGGCATTTTCAGACCTTTTTCCAAGAACATTTTGTACCATTTAATGGGACATAACGACAGATCTACTGGAAGCTCGCTGGGTCGCTATTAGACTCCACAATTACGCTGAGCACGCTGTTGTGACGTTACGACTATTTTCTTTTGTTTTCTTTGCCACAGTAAACATCATTCATTTGTCAACTCCCAGCATTTCCGCTTACATTACAGAAAATTGCTTAGAAATGTGTACACTAACTTCATAAATATAACGTTTTTCTTTTTTAATACCTCAAACGGACCATCCTGTGTATTGTATGTTTACTGGAGGAAACTATTTTATATATCTATTATTGCTTATTTTCATAGTGAGTGCATTTTTGTAGATTGAGTTTCAATTGCGGGGTTTTTGTAATTAAAACTTTTGTTAATGTTTTACCTATGCTAATTTCATTATGATTTTTATCCACGGTTATTTATGGATAATATTTATTAATGAGATACTAACCGCGGTGTTTGAATTAATAATTATTCGTGCTCTAAGCCAATGAACCATTGTAGAAACATTCTAAGGAGATATGTAGTATCGACAATCCTTTCCTAATGATAGCAATTTCATTGTTTTGAGTAATACATAATAAAATAGTGTTTACTCATTATAGTAAATGCGGTAAATAGGCAGCTTGCAAAACAACAATTGGTTTGTTATTCGGAAATTCATCGTTTCAGTTGTAACTCTCATTTTGTTGACTAATAAGGTCTTTTTTTCTGGACAGGTGGAGTCAGACTGAAATATTCAATGCCAAGGCTGGAATTTGAACCACGGATTTCCCGGTCTCCGTCTGGTTGCTCTAACCATTGAGCTGCCATGGCCAACATGCCAGTATGACATAATTCTCCAACTGACTCACATTTTTCCCGGTAAACCTCCAGGTGTTCTCATATACACATGAAAAAACTCCTTAATGACGACTTAAAGCACGTAAGTACCGGCAACTGGACGGAGACCGGGAGATCCGTGTTCAAATCCCGACTACCGCATTGAATTATTCAGTCTGACTCCACCTGTCCAAAATTTGGCCTACGCATGGCTGGTGTGAAAAAAAAAATTTAATTTCCAAGAATTTTTCTGCTGTCCATGAGGACGAAAATATATACTTATCTAAAAGGACTAAACCTATTTAATTGCAAATGCATCAATTACCTGCACAACAATACTCAATAACTGAAAACCACTGTGGGAATATAAAGCGCATTCAAAAGAAAAATTACTTAACTGATAATAGGATTTGTTGTAAAAAAGCATATTGTGACTTTGTGGGTTCGTAGAATTATAAGTCCAAGTTGCAGAAATTCAAAATGCTCTTTAATTCCGTAGAAACACTCTTTGGTCAACACTTACAGTACCAGTATTACGTAACATACACAAATACAATCGACAAGGTCGTTCAGTTCCAGGCACACGAATCTGTTCCGATTACCACTGACCTTACATGATATTTCTAGACATTTCTGGAATGTTCTGTAACAAACAAGAAATTGAAACATCCAGTCAGCTGTCTCTTTATCTGTTTCTGCAAGCTTTATCTCCACGCTACGCTATCTGTCCCTTATCTGCGCGCTGCACTATCTGTCCCTTCGTGCGCCCGGCCGCAACAATGCTCGCGACAATACGTTGTCATCAGAATTCTTTTCGCCTTTTGTTGCGCCACCATGGGATGCCAATTTTGTTATCAAATCCTTCTTCTTCTTCTTTACCTTTTCCCTAGTACACCGCTCATCGCGGGGTTAGGGGATTCTTCTTCCTCTATCCCTTAAGGTCGGGTCTGAGGAACCGAAGCTTTGGATTTGATAGAGAACCAGGATGGGTGATCAAATGCCTGGCGTGAAGGTGAAGGAAGTAGATGATAGTGTGAGGGCAGGGTGAATGATAGGAACAATGATGGAGCAGTTGGTGAAATGCTGGTGGGGGAAACTGGAGAACCCGAAGAAAACTCGCCCCTGTGCCAAGTTGTCCACCACAAATCTCAATGAAGTTGAATTCCTTTATATAAAGTCTTACTTTTCCTACATTTCAAAAATACATCTGTATTTACATACACAAAAACTACGACTATAAATAAAGCAACAAAATAGAAAAATATCCAGCTTGAGTCATATCCATATAAATATACAATCCATAAGTCTTTCTGTTATTGTAATACCATTTCTGTATAAGTGCAAGTGGCTACACAACATTACTCAACAAAGGGACGGCTCGCATTCAATAGGTCCCGTGTTTCATAGCCGGCAACCACATATTCATGGATTTTTCGTGATGTTCCCAGGCCGGTAGGCGAATGCTGGATTTGTTCCTTTTATACAACTTTCCTGTACCCATAGCTTCCTTCTTTGTCACCTTTTCATAGCTAGTGGACCAGGCAACAGTGTTCTGTGCATTACAGATGGGTAGGTTCACTACCTTACAGTAAACAGACCAGCTATGAAGTTCCTTTTACTTAGACCATTTTTTCACCGTTATTTTTTTTTTTTTTTTTTATTTTCCAAAGAGTGCTCAAACGATTTTTGTTAAAATAACTATATGTTTATTATATTTTAATTATAAATTAAATGTAGGAATATTAGTACACTACATTTTTAGAAATAGCCCTTAAGTCTCCAATGATAATACTTTTGTATAACTGGTAAACTGTAATAAAAGACAATCGTACTGCACAAAGAATATACAAATATCTCGTTAGAGCACACAATCTGATACATTTTGTTCGTGGAGTTAGCCACTTTCGAGATATTCTTAGTTGCTGGTTTGCATTTTAAAATACTTAACACTTTTCTCAAATCGAAAGTCATTATTTATTTATTTATCTATTTATCTACTTATCTATTTATTTATTTATTTATTTATTTATTTATTTATTTATTTATTTATTATTTATTATTTATTTATTTATTTATTTATTTATTTATTTATTTATTTATTTATTTATTTATTTATTTATTTATTTATTTATTTATTTATTTATTTATTTATTTATTTATTTATTTATTTATTTATTTATTTATTTATTTATTTATTTATTTATTTATTTATTTATTTATTTATTTATTTATTTATTTATTTATTTATTTATTTATTTATTTATTTATTTATTTATTTATTTATTTATTTATTTATTTATTTATTTATTTATTTATTTATTTATTTATTTATTTATTTATTTATTTATTTATTTATTTATTTATTTATTTATTTATTTATTTATTTATTTATTTATTTATTTATTTATTTATTTATTTATTTATTTATTTATTTATTTATTTATTTATTTATTTATTTATTTATTTATTTATTTATTTATTTATTTATTTATTTATTTATTTATTTATTTATTTATTTATTTATTTATTTATTTATTTATTTATTTATTTATTTATTTATTTATTTATTTATTTATTTATTTATTTATTTATTTATTTATTTATTTATTTATTTATTTATTTATTTATTTATTTATTTATTTATTTATTTATTTATTTATTTATTTATTTATTTATTTATTTATTTATTTATTTATTTATTTATTTATTTATTTATTTATTTATTTATTTATTTATTTATTTATTTATTTATTTATTTATTTATTTATTTATTTATTTATTTATTTATTTATTTATTTATTTATTTATTTATTTATTTATTTATTTATTTATTTATTTATTTATTTATTTATTTATTTATTTATTTATTTATTTGTTTATATATTTAAAGTAAAGGCAAAGGGATCACCCTTAGAGACCTTTCGACCAATTTCGTGGCGACGGCACCCATCCATTTAGACCTCGGCATACCTACAAGCTTTGTGATGTGGTCGGCCCCAATCAGGCAGTCAACTGCACCCCCAGGAATTATTCTGGTACTCATATCTGTTACAGGCTGAGTGAACCCAGAAGGATTATACTAGGGAATAAATTCAAATGGTACCATCGGAAATGGAACCCGCGACCTCCAGGCTTGCAGTCTAGTGCCGTACTAACCCGCGCGCATCTGTTTAATTTTATTTATTTCTCTCTCTCTCTCTCTCGCTCTCTGGACTTTCAAAGCAATTACATAGCGACGAAATCTTTATCACTTAACACCTCTTGGATTATCCCATGCCTATAATAAGTATAAGGAAATATGTAATAAAACCATTTTTACAAATATATATTTGGATTAACATGAAATAAGGGTTTGTAAGAATAGTGTCTATGCACAACACTTAGTGGAGAAAATCATGTGAATGCAACAATCAGAAATATTTTTCAATCTACTGCAGGTTAGTCCAGAGAAAACTTGCAGAAAGAATTTCATGATATTGTACGTTACAGGTTAAAGATGGATACAAGAAGCTCAGGCGATAGTCAAATGTTTAAAAGAAAGTCGCTATTCATAAATAAATGGTGTTAATTGTTATTTGTCAAATATGTGCACAAGTTCGGAAAAATATGAGTGTGAATAATTTACCTAACGCTTTAACTGGGATTTGTGTTCTGCTTTTGTGTACAAAAATGAAGAAAGCTCACCTATTTTTCTGTATTAAAGCCACAATAATTGGTTATTTCTTCAGTTTGTAACTATATTAAAAATAGTCTCTGGATGTCAGCCTTCTAGTCCATACTTATTTCTGATTAGTGCGTAATACATAAATTAAAAATAAAGTTGACAGAATCTAGTCATATTAACATTAAACAAAATCGGGGCGACAAAGGTTATATGTGCTCTTATATCAGTTATTTCCATCACTGTTACATGGTTTCCGTAGTGTAGTGGTTATCACGTGCGCCTCACACGCGCAAGGTCCCCGGTTCGATCCCGGGCGGAAACATACATTTTTTTTTTCATCCCCCTATATCTGCGAGGTTAAACATAAAATAGAAAGGATAGTCTCAAGTATAGTTTTTCAAGGTATCGCAATGTGCACTTTTAATATATTTTCAATAAATAATCGAATGACACTACGGGTGATTTTTCACGATCGCTTCCTACAATTCAGATCCTTTTGTTAAACCTTTACTGTAATAATTCTTACTCTTGGATTGGATTGTTCGGAGGGGATTTGGCACCTGGACCAGACTGAGCTTTTGTACCTATGTCCCAAATGGGGCACTCTCTGGAGGGAGGACGCGGTGAGAGGAGACATAGGGCGACCGACCCAAACTAGACACTACATTATAGAGGGCGAGTTTTCTGTAGGTAGAAACTCCCCAGCGGTGGATAGGATAAACGTCATCCTACCTGCCGTGGCCCTGAAACAGTCACGAGGTCATGACGGAGTCCGAAGGCCGCCTCCCCAGAGAAGAGCACTCCAGGCAGTCTTGGACAACCGGAACCCTGCCTGCCGCGCTCCACTAAGCCGAGCCGGTGATCAAAGTCCCGTGGAGGGGAAAGCGTTTTCCTTAGAGCATATCATCCTGCCATGCACCGCCGAGACTCCCACCAACACTACTTCTACCCTGGAAGAAACTACCAGATAAGAGATGATATGAAATTATAGTGGAGTTGAAATGGAAGTAAACGATACTCGGGAGAGGTAATTAACCTACTCAGTATTCGCCTGGCGACCCGGGAAAACCCCAGAAAAACCATGGGTCAGGTAGATCGGCTATGGGAATCGAACCCGCGAATGCGGGCCACAGACGAAACCGAATGAGCCATCCCGCTCGGTTTTCTACTGTAAAAGTTATTGGCAAAGCACTTACTGTTTCAGTAGTGTAGCGGTTATCACGCGTGCCTCACACGCGCAAAGTTCCCAGTTCGGTACAGGGCGGAAACAGCTACATTTTTCATCCCTCTATATTTGCTAGGTTTAACATAAAATAGAAAGGATAGTTCTAAAAGTATTATTTCTCAAGATGGCGCAGTATGCCCCTTTACTACATTTTCAATAAATGAATAATCTGATGCAATTTCTGATGATTTTTTTAGGATCACTTCCTACAATTCAGATCCTTTTGTAAGACCTTTACTCTAATATTTGTTACTCTTACTACATACGTTTTGCTATATAGTTATTTAAAACTTACATCCAAAGTTTCCGTAGTGTAGCGATTATCACGTGCGCCTCACACGCGCAAGGTCCCTGGTTCGATCCCGGGCGGAAACATTCTTTTTTTTTTTCATGCCCCTATATATTTTGGCTACTTGTCAACCAAAGATTGTCAATATTGATGGACCTTATTTTTACGTTGTATATTTGAAGCAGTGTGGCCTATTCTCAAGGCAGGGCAAAGAGTTCCGTCAAAGGGTATACGTGGATGTGTATGGGAGTAAGGATGGTTCTAATGACACTGGATTGCCCGTTTCAAACTGGTTTAATGACTGCTTATTTTTATCATCACATCAAACTTTAAGTTACCGACCAAAGGTTACCAATTATCACTGTTTAGAGTTACCGTATGTAGAATGCTTATTACTCGATAACACTTAATTCGTTATTTACGTAGGAACCGATAGATACCTTTTCTCTTCGGTTCTGGCCTGCCTTCGCCCAAGACAGAACCAGATGACCGTCTTCATGGGCAGCCAGCCACGATCTGATTATCCTCACTACAGCTGCGTGTGTGTGTTATTTTCACCTCTCAGTTTTATAATATCGGCTAAATGAAAATCACTAATATTTTATACTATGCACATGAAAAATTAATTAGTTTTGATTAAAAAAAAAGATAATATTTTCAAGGACTGAATATTTGCTTTTTTGCCCGCCTCGGTAGCGTAGATGGTAGCATGTCTGCCTCACGTTCAAGAGCTCCTGAGTTTGAATCTCGGTCAGGTTGGGTTACCTGGATAAGGTTTTTCCGGTGTTTTCCCTTACCCTGAAAGACGAATGTCGGGTAACGCTAAGCTCCATGGACCCCGGGCTCATTTGGGCATCATTTCACCCATTCCATTCATCGTCCGATATGACTTAACGTTGGAGGACGTAAATTACAAAAAAAAAAAAAAATGTTTCCATCCATTTTATAAATCACATGAATATAATGTTAGCCAAATGTGTTCAAGGAACTTTGACAAATAACCACGACAAATTTTGTGTCAATATCTTTCATAGTTTTTGAGAAACATGCACCTAAAGTTTGAAAAATCAAGGTTTTGGGAAATCATGATCAAAGATTGAGCGTGGACGTATCATTACGCCGCCATATTTAAATTGATGAATTAAAGGGCTTTAATACCAGATGACACCCTATGTGATATATATATATATATATATATATATATATATATATATATATATATATATATATATATATATATATATATATATATATCATGCTAAAGCTGAAGAATTATATAAATTTTTAACATTAAAAACAAAAAATGGATTTTTTTAAACCTATCGATCTCCCAGTGCCCTTAAGCGACTCAACCCAATGCAATTGCACGTGTTTCAACAAAGATACACTACTTTGAAATCCATTATGATTTTTTATTCATTGCATCTCTTAATTTCGGTTTCAATATGCTATATTTAACATAAAATAGAAATTCTAAAGTACAATTTTCAAGATGGCGCAATATGCACTCTTATTATATTTTCAACAAATGAATAATCTGATGGCACTTCGGATGATTTTTCACGATCACTTCCTACAATTCAGATCCTTTTGTTAGACCTTTACTCTAATACTTGTTACTCTTACTATATAAATTTTCCTATAGCAGTTTTTCAGCATGTTTTTCACCGTTTCCGTAGTGTAGCGGTTATAACGTGCGCCTCACACGCGCAAGGTCCCCGGTTCGATCCCGGGCGGAAACAACTTTTTTTCCTCTTACATCTCCTCTATCTTCTGAGTCTAACATAAAATAAAAAGGATAGTTCTCTAGTATACGTTCTGAAGATGGCACAATGTGCACTTTTACTATATTTTCATTAAATAAATAATCGGATGACACCTCTGATGATTCTTCGCGATCACTTCCTACAATTTATAACAATATGGGGAGGGAAAAGCACATAGATGTGTGTAATAAGCTTGGGTGAGGACAGGAATCAGAAATTTGAAAGATATTAGATACGATAAGGATGAAGGGGAAAATTCAATATGTAGAGAAGACTGGCACAGTATACTATGCTATTGTAAACAAAGTTGTGGAGAGAACAACTTTGGCAACAAAGGTGGAATAGTTTTAAGGAGGGGGGAGAGAGAAAATGTAATCTGTCAAAGAATGAAAATGATGTAAGGAATAAGGTGATTACTTGGGGAAAGTCAGAGAGAAATGATTAAGAATAATCAACAAGTAAGGTTGGAGCAACGGGAACAAGGGATATAAGAGAGCAGAGGGTCATCACTAGGGCCCGGATTTTGATGAAAAGTCGTCTTTTTTCTGAGTAGTCACAGACAATGCTTATTGGAAATCAAGTGCATTCTGGAACAAATACGTTAGATATATATGGTTTTTATAGGTCACAAAATGCATTTTCCCCCACATTTTTATAATAGTCAGTTTTTAACATTTATATGCATTTTCCGGTCATTTCCTTCCTTCTTCTTCTTCTTCTTCTCCTTCTTCCTTCACAGGTTAGGCTTAGGCCTGTTCCGGTCTCGCATTTCCTGAAGCCATCTCTTTAGGGGGCGTCCTATTGATCTCCGTCCTCTTGGTTTATAATTGAAGGCTTGTTTTGGTATTCTTTCTCTTGGCATGTGATTAAGGTGTTCGATCCATTTGTTTCTATATCTTTGGATTTCTTCTAATAACGCTTGTACTTCTAATTCTTTTCTAATAATTTCATTCCTAAAATGATCTTCTCTTGTACATCCTTTGATTGGTCGTAAGAATCTCATTTCAGCAGCTTGTATTTTACTCTTCTCCTTTTCCCTTATTATCCATTGTCATCACTTTGTAGAATCTTATTTGAGTTTCTTTCCTTGCTTTATTCCTGAGGGTTCTCTTAATTGTTCCGCAAACTGCTTGGAATTTTTGTATTTTATTCCTTATATCTTGATTTTCCGATTCATAGGTTATATCACAGCCAAGGTATTGAAAGTGCGATACTTGTTCTATTATAGTTTCTTCTACTACAATTTTGGTCCTTATTGGGTATTTTCCCTGGAATGCCATTACTTTTGTTTTTGTCTTTGAGATTGTCATATCATATTTTTTTACAAATTTGGTTTAGTTGATATATTCCTTTCTGTAGTCTATCTTCCTTGTCAAAGATTAAAACTGTATCATCTGCAATCATTTTCTTCCTTTTTCACGAACTTAATGGGCATTTTCATCTGTAGCCCGCACTCCGGAAGCCCGGGTTGGATTCCCGTGGTCGACATGACCCTGACCCATGTGCTTTTTGTTTTTTAAAACATAATCTGTGATTAAAAGTTCGTTTATATCGTAATATTTTATGAAATAGTAACTTTGTAAGTGTTGTAAACATGTAATTAACACAGGTCACCGTACTAACAGTGCTAGTGATTTATGACGCCTCAAGTCGAGGAATCGCCGATTGCATCAGTCAGGACTTCAGGAGCTAGAAGTGTCGCAGTATGGAGAGTAGTTTGTGAGGTGTGTAAATTTGTTGTGTTGTGGAATTGAAATGCCGAAACAAAAAAACTCAACTGCGTCCCGTTTGAAACAGTATGTTTCAGAGTTTGGCGGTAACATATATTTTATAAAATTGAAAATAACATTATGAATTTTAAATTTATTTATTATTTAGTAGCAATAATTGCATTATTTACTAAGAAAGTTAATTTTAAAATGTGGTTATTCTAATCATATATATTATTATTTGTCTGTGACAGTTATTAATTTATTATCATGAAAGAAATTTTTAATTTTTGTTCCGTCTTTTTTTTTTTTCTTTTTTTACATTTTATGTGCAATTTTTTTATATTTTAAGGGGATTTTATAGCTCATTTTTAGAGAACTTTTAGGTCAACAACTTCCGGATCCTAGTCATCAATATACGGAAAACCAGGGACTGTATGTATTGAGACCGAAATTTAAGGCAAGCAGGCAGGAAGGGTATACATGGGGTGGGAATAAGAAACAACATTTGTTATTATGTGCTAGGAATGTTGTTAATGCTAATGTGTTTATGTATACGTTTTTAAGAAGAAAACTGATAAATACATATCCTATTCTATCCCTAAAATTTATATCCTTCTGTTATATCTTTACTCTAATATTTCTTACTCTTGCTATCTAAGTTTCCCTATATAGTTAGCTAGAACTTACTTCCAGCGTTTCCGTAGTGTAGCGGTTATCACGTGCGCCTCACACGCGCAAGGTCCCCGGTTCGATCCCGGGCGGAAACATTCACGTTTTTCTTCTATATCTGCTAGGTTTAACATAAAATAGAAAGGATAATTCTTAAGTATAATTACATTTTACTATGTATATTTTCCAGTGGAAGGCAGATGTATTATTTTATCTTGACAGGAATCTTGCGCGGTAGGGATGAGTAGCAACTGTGGTGGGGATAGTGCCCCTATCACCACAATGCGTCACACGCGTAAGATTATGAGAGTGGAGGGCTGTGCATAAGGTGTCTAAAAACAAACTCCATTCTCGAAGCCAGTTTTGCAGCCCTTATAAACTAAGTTGTAATTCTTACTATGGTAGTAATCTCCACGCTTTTGTTGAATCTTAAATAGTACATAGACATTTGGAACAAAACCCTGTTCTCCTCCAGCAGGCATGATAAACAACTGTCGGCCTTTCATTATCGTTGCAGAGTCCCTGTAACGCATTTCACTCCAGGCATATGGTCCAGTGTGTGCTGTATTTATATAAGTTTCATCCATATAAACTATATAAACTTCACTTCGATATCTCCGAATATTTCGTAAATACTTAAGCCTTTTTGCACGTATGGTGCGATGTTAGATTAAAATTTGTCTGTCACGCTTAGTGTGTTTTTTTTTCCAAATAATCCTAGCTTCAAAAGAACTCTTCTTAATGTTCAGACACTGCCTTGGAAGTCAGTAGAATTTTTAAGCTTCATAAGCACTTTCTTCAAAGTTGGTCTTTGTTTTTCTGTACTTTAAAAATTATTCATAGTTCACCTAACTACTTCTGAATTAAAACATCCAAATTAGATTTTGTGTATGTTCTTAATCTTTGTTTACTGGGCATAGAGAAGGACATTGTTGCACTAGCACCAATGACTTTCCTTTCCTTGATAACTCTCCTAAACTGATTTCATACACAACTGTTGCCTCAGATACCCTACCCCAGATTTTTATAGCTGACCCAGACCATTGTTCCTTTTTTATAAATCTATGGATATTGGTTATTACTTCTCGTGTTTTTAAATGTAGCACTTTATTTCCTAATGTGCTGCTAGGAGGCATCATTTATAAATGTTCTCTTGGAACCAGGATACAAGCACATTTTCAAACAAGCTGTAGTGTTACCGAGCAGCTCTGCACTTGTTCACTTGCTCGCAACTGGTACGCAACTGACCTGCCCTCCCCTCCAGTTGCAACCGTTCTAAGGTGGACTCGTCCAGATACCACTGCGCATCGTTCTGCACTTTTCAAGATAATAACATACATCTGTAGTGGCGGTGTGACGTCAGCTTCGTCAGCTCTAACCACCAAATATGCTCCCGAACGAAAGGCAGTTTAGTGTGTGGCGTCACCGCGCTGATTTCTGCTGCCCAAAAGGAAGAAAATAGTTTGATGTGTTGGGGTTCCGACAGTGTAGGAAAGGCAGGAAACGTATCGGGTATTAATAATATGTACAAGTTACATTTTGGGCGTTGTAATATTAATGCTGACTGCTTTAATTACACAATTGGTCACAGTTTATAAACAATTACATTTTGGCTCTGTGCTATGATAAAATATATAAAAAAATTCAACTGGTAGTTTATCTGAAGGTCGGGCATATTATAAAGTAAATAAAATAAAACATAAAGTAATTTTCTCTGCAAATTAGAGGAGACCCATTAAGAACAAAATTACGTGGAAATTTTCCGAAACTTTCGGTTTCGATTTTCTTTAACTAGTTTATCATTGTCACGACGTAATGTCTGGGAAATTCGTAATCAAAGGCTGCATGTTAGATTGTGATCCGACAAGGTACTTCGGGGTTTGGACTTAGCTAATTTCATAACAGAAAAAAAATTGTTCGCACACATATGTCGAGCCAGACACAATGTCCGTGCGGCAAGTGAACACAACCTCGGAAATCTGGTTTGGGGGAATTCTTGTAAAAATCAGCCAAGTCTTTCTTGTGTATATATTTGTCCTTCAAAAAATGGTCATATTGTAAACTCAACAGTTCCATTAGGTACGTGGCAGCTACATTGTTGTCATCGAGTGCACACCTGACAGAACCCTCAGATTCTGTTCTCACAGTGCCATTTATATAGACAACTTGGTACTACACGGCGCTTGCCTGACGTCACCCTGCAGGCCTCGCTCCCGGCTGAAATACGTCACAACTCTCGAAGCTGTATTCTTCTGTATATTTTCATTAAATAAATGATCGGATGACACTTCGGATGATTTCAATTCCTACAACTCAGATCCTTTCGTTACATCTTTAACATTTCTCACTGTTATTATAGAAGTTATTTAAAATGCACTTCCAGCGTTTCCATAATGTAGCGGTTATCACGTGTGCTTCACACGCGCAAGGTCCCGGTTCGATCCCGGACGGAAACAGCTCTTTTTTTCTTCTTCTTCCCGTCTATCTTCTCGGTCTAACATAAAATAGAACGGATAGTTCTGAAGCTTAATTTCTCAAGATGACGCAAGATGCAATTTTACTTCAAGTTTCATTAAATAAACAAAAATCGAATGCCACTTCGGAAGATTCTTCATCATCATTTCCTACAATTAAGGAAATATGTACTACGGAGTTTAAACGAGACCATTCCTCCATTTTACTTTCTGTCTACGTATGAGTAGGGGAAGTATTACATTTCACCCACAAATTTGAATTTGAGATTTTTACGAATATTGTGGCGATATTATTCCACTCGCAGCAGATAGGAAGCACGCCGACTGTTTGGAAGATCCAGATCGAGATTTGATTAAATACGAGTCATGAGATCTTTTCTCAGGTGTGGATTTTTGGTGACAGAAATAAAATTTTATATGACTCCAATTTCATAATATATCATTTAATTGTATAATTCACTCGTTTCTATTACGAATACCGAATAACTCTTTTTGAAGGTTATTAACTTTCCTTTACAATTATATTCACCGCAACATTTTTCATCGTCATGAAACAAGACTGAAGAACATACCTATCAAGATTATTGATTTTCCGTAACTATCGTTACTCATCTATTAATTTTGTGATTGGCCGATGTACTGCTACGTCACCGCTTTACGTAATTCAATCATTACTACGGCCAATCACAAAATTACACATATATTTGATTTTAATATTGTCATTACATGGCCTTCTAAGTCATATCAGAAAACAATATTCATATAAAAAGTTATAACTAAAACATATCGTTACAAAATGCACGTTTTGGAACACCATGAACCTAAAAGCAAGTAGGTGTTTATAGAAATTGTGGGCCAGCGCGCATGTTTATGTGAACAGTTTAACTCATACATAAGTGAAAAATTGTTTAAACAGTCAATTTGGAATGTATTTAGGTTCAGCATCTTCTACGGATACCAAAAGATTTTAAGAGAACCTCCCCCTTTACTGGGTTGCCAACTCTTCCGTATTATACGGGAACTCCGGTATTTCTGAATTGTTTAAGCTTTCTCCCGTCTCCGGTTTTCATTTAACTCAGAAGATCCTTTGGCTGTGATTCTAAGACAGCCCATTATTTCTACTTTTCTAACATCTGTCACTTTTCAACTCAGAATCCGTGTATATAGGTAGATTTCTTAAAAAAAAAAAAAAAAAAAAAAAAAAAAAAAAAAAAAAAAAAAAAAAATAATCCTACTTCACATTCCAACCCTGTGTACCAACATCCCTTCACTAGCGCAACCATCCGAACTAATTCTGCCAATTGGCCTGAAAACACAGACGTTGCTAATTATCGTCCTTAATGTCATTTTTTTCTGTAGAAAAATCTAATTATAATATATTGTCGAACCTACAGCTCCTTAACTTTAACACAGACTTCATAGAATATTCAAATTTAGTGCGATTCTGTGTTTCTTGAACCTTAATAATTCTTTATGGATTATTCATCGGAGCTATAACTGCTTCTTCATTTATTAGTTTTATTATGGATTATATAGTGTGATTCATATAAACCTGAACCATTTCAATAGGCCATAACATTTGAACCAGTAATAGGACACACGTGCAACTTTGGGAGAATATAATACACAATTGGGAAAATACATTACACTAATCATATCTGAGAGAAAATATTGGAAGTGTCCTCCACCAGCATCTATACATTTTTTGGGCTTTCGGTAAAATCCCATATGGCCATCGAAGGGAAAAATAAGAAAAATAAAGATAATGAAAGGAAAATTAAGAGGATGGGAGCAGACTAGATCTGTAGATCACTTTCTTTAAGAAATTGCGGAAGAGCTTCGTATACAGGTTTGTGGCATAACTGTAATATGGTGTTGACGCTAGCGGAAAAGGAACAGACTGTTGAAGTAGGCGGCGGAGGAAGGAAGAACGGTGGGCTCGGTAGCGAGAGCAACTGAACAGGAGATGATTGAGGTCAGCGGTTTCGCCTGGGTCATCAGGACATACAGGAGAATCGATGAGACGTAGTCGGTGTAGATCCGCAGGGTAACATCCATGTCCAAGTCGCATTCTAATGATGGAGGTGAGATGTCGACGTGCGATCCTGAAGCTGGAGAACCAAGGGGTCGTGGATAGATGCGTCTGAACGGCGGCGTAGTGTTTGCCTTTGATGGACTGCGAACGAATCCAGGCGTCATTCCAGCGACAATAGGCGTCACGATGAAGAACCGGGAAGAAATCCGTGTGGGGCAGTAGGATGCCTTGTAAGGTGCCTTGGGTGAGTCCCTCTTTCGCCAGGCAATCGGCGACTTCATTGTATCGAATTCCGACATGCCCTCTGATCCAAAGGAAGTGAATTTGATGTCCGACTATGGTAGCGTTGTTCACCAACGTCAGTATCTCGTAAAGATAACAGTGCATATCTCTCGTCCAGAGGGGAGATGAGAGTCTCTGCAGCACACTCTGCGCATCGGTTAAGACCAGCAGTTTGGGGAAGCCCTGAGAAATCCCATATTGCAAAGCGTCACGAATGGCCAGAACCTCCGCAGTGTAGTTGGAAGCCTCCATAGGTAGACGATATCGAGCCAGGGTATTAGTAGAAGGACAGACGTATACATAACCTACTCCATCAGCAGATTTAGAACCGTCGGTGTAGATCGTGGTGAAATCTGGCCATGTGACCTGCAAGAAATGAGAGAGGGCGACGTTCACGTCAGGGCTCCGAATGATGTAATCAGGAAGATAATGCACCGAAATATTCAAGAAGTGTAAGTCATATGGATATTGAACCCCCGGAAGACAGAGACTTCTCAAAATTAAGGGAAAAGCGTGGTATAGATCCCGAAAACCCAGTAAGAGTAAGGGCAGTCGTCGTACAGCTGGAAAATCCGCGTTATACATGTCTGCACTCGTCTCACCATATTCTCTGAAGTTTTACGGAGATGATATCGAATTGAGAGAAGGTTATTTCCAGCAAGATGGAGCAACGTGCCATACATCTAATAACAGCATGGAACTTGTAACCAGTTTCTTTGATAATCGAATAATCTCAAAAGATCTGTGGACCCCCAGATCCCCTGACTTAACGTCACCGGATTTTTTCTTGTGGGGATTCTAAAAATAGAGTGTTCAAGAATAGGCCACGGACAATTGATGTTCTCAAGGTATCCATTCGAACCGAAATAAGTAACATTGCCGAGGATATTCTCCGTAAAACTTCAGAGAATATAATGAGACGAGTGCAAACATGTATAGATGCTGGTGGAGGACACTTCCAACATTTTCTCTGAGATATAAATAGTGTAATATAATCTCCCATTTGTGTATTATATTCTCCCAGAGTTGCACGTGTGTCCTATTATTGCTTCATTCCCATTGAAATGGTTCAGGTTTATACTGTCGCGAGCATTGTTGCGGTTGAGCGCATAAAGGGACTGATAGTGCAGCGCGGAGAAACAGATGAAGTTAGATGACTAGAAGGTACAGGTTTCGTCTGGTAATTTCTGGAACTGTGAATAGAGAACATTCCACAAACATCTAGTAAAACAAGTGAGCTATAAAAAGGAGCCGCGATCGCCAGTTAGAGACAGAGTCGAAATGGAACTTGATATTTGTGTGCCTACAACTGTGTTTTGAAAGTGAACTCTTTTGTTTGTGGTCAACGACCTTGAGCATTGTATTTGTGTATATTACATAATTCTGATACTGTAAGGGTTTAAATTTATCTTTTAATTGGAAGAGGAAATTAACCTTGTGTATTAAATTTTTTTTGTTTAAAATTTTAATTGTGATATTAATTTATTAAATAATTCAGGAAGTTAGAGTAAAGTTATATATATATATATATATATATATATAGTTATAAATGATTATATTCATGATTGTCAATAATAATTTTGAAATGTTATATAATTTTGTTAATAATATGTTTGTTCTTTTAAACTATAATGAATTGTAAGTTTATTACTTTCTGAAAGTAGGTAAATTAATAATTTCTTATTTTCAAAATTTATGGTTGATAATTAATCAATCTGTAATTGATAGTTTTGTGTGGTTAGGATAGTTTTGTTTTGGTTAAATAGCAGTGCTGGATACCAGTACCAATGGTGGCCGCCGGCTACCGGCGGCAATATTTTATTATGGGGAATTTTAAAATATAGTTAAGTTAATAACTGGATTATCAGTTATGTGTTACTGGAAACCAGTAATATTCTTGAAGAATGGAACGAACAATGGCTAGCAACTCCAAATGGAAGTTTAACAAAAACATTATTTTTCCCTAGTGTATATGACAGAGGAAAATGTGAAACTCTTGTACCAAATTTTGTTTTGACACAATTTTTAAGTGGACATGGTAAATTTGGTGAATACTTATCACGCTTTCACTTAACATCCAACTC